>JAODAL010034280.1:0-44462 GCA_025379985.1 Phyllomedusa bahiana
GTTTTACATTCGGGCTTTTCGGTTTTGGGCAGTTCTACATTTTCAGGCTCCCTTTTCCCCTGTTCGGGCTTGGGGGGTTCTAAGCAGAAAATTAACATACCCGGAATTGACATAAGTTTACACAGAAATTTGACATACCCCCTCCCCTTTTTCGAATCAAAGCTTTTTAAGAGGGTTATTGGTATTAAAGGGGTTATAAACACATCAAAGGCTAAAAAGATCTAAGGGGGTGAAATTTTGTCGTAACAAACATAAACAAGCCCCTGTCTGCTGTAAGCACGCGGGAGGACATTATTTCCCTGCCCACTGCTACATGAAAAAGGGTGAGGGGTAACATGGGGAGCTTGTGACAATAGGAGATAAGAACTGCCCTAAATGAAATGAAGCAGAATCAGAAGGAGAATGTATTTGGTAAAATCTTTTTTTAACATTCCCCTACAGGTTAAGCTTTAATGTGGTGAGATACCCTTTAAAACCAAACAATGATCCTAAACCTATCCTAAGCCTATACTAGCTTGGAGATCCAAAAAGTTTCCAAAAAACCTAAATCTATTTGGGAATGCTCAAAAAAAGGGTTTTTTTTCCCAATTTTTTGGTGCAAAGTCAGTGTCAATTTAGGCCCAAAGGGAAAAGCTCCACACCATGGTGGAATAGGAGGGAGCAGCTAAGGAAGTACCCATTTTTTTCCACCCATTGGGGGAGTGAACTAGTCATCCCCCCTTTTAGGGGGACAGCGCCCTTTACGTAGACACGTAATTATGATTTCTCGGGGTGAATTATAGGCGCCGCCCCGGGGGTGAAACTTAACAACAAAAAGTTCCAAATTTTTCCCGTGAAAATCGGCCAAAAAAATTTAGCAGGACAGGTGAAAGTATGCCCCAAAGTGTAACCACATAATTGATTTTTTGCGCACCTTTTTTTTCAAATGAAAAAAGAAAAATCATCGGTCGTGGTGGCAAATTCCAAACGTTACATTCTGTAAATGTAAAAAAAAAAAACTCCATAGAGCTGCAAACAATACGAGAGAAAAAATAAGTGAGAGGACATACACAGCATAAAAAGGTCATGATGTTAACAGGGGCTTTTGGGAACGAAGGGGGCCCATTTTGGGCCCATGTGGGGCCTATCAACCAACAAAAAAGAAACCTATTTAAAAATATATCAAAAAACGTTATTAATACATAATAATAATACAATAACAACACCAAAAAAAAAAAAAATAAAAAGAAAAATACCTCCACCCAGATAAAACGATAAATATGTAAGCACGGAGGTCCAGGCCCGCCTTTAAAATTTATGGGATAATTTAAAAAACCAACCTCCCAATGAAAAAATTTCCCAAAAGACCCCTGGCCCTTATCAAAGTGATACCATACCCAGGAGGAGGTGTCCACAATGGAAAAAATGGTGCCAGAGGATTGTGACGACTGGGCCTCCGTGCCGCCCCTAGAAAGAGGGGGTCCAGCTGAGGCCGGCTGTCTCTCTGATTTTAATAAATACTTACAGGGATCTCCTCCAACATAGGGCATCAGCCCATAGATCATGGAAGGGAGATGGGGGCAAACAAGGGCCTGGTGGTCAGGGGTGTGGTAGCATTAGCCGGAACCAAAAGAGAACCTTATTTTAAGCTTTGCTGTGGAGTCACCTTTATGTACATCCCAGGTCCAGGATCTAATTTGGTCACTTTCGACCCTTAGGTTTTGACCCATCTATAAAAATTAGGTCCTGAGTTACAACTTTGTCCAATATGAATGTTACCTGAATAATGCTCCTGTAGTAAATAATAAGGGGAACCCCGATGCTGTAAGTAGAGGTTTTACTATAAGTGGAAACTTTGTGGGGGGACCCTGTTGTTTATAGAGGCCCAATGACTCGACTTCTACATTAGAGAACATTAGTCCTAATCAGGAGCCCTGTATAGATTTTAAATCACATAGTAACATAATGGATATGTTGTAGATGAAACCACAAAAGGGCTCTACTTTCCAGCAGGGGACCAAATCAGTATATTAGTTGGCACGTGCCAAGAAATCCCAGCCTGACACTTTCTCAGACAAAAGAGTTCTGCTTAGTTTATTACACAAACTCAAGCTTTTTAACAGGTCGGGGGTGTACACATTCCTTACGCAACATAAACCCTCTTGATTGGCTCTTCTTATCTACATTTTAAATGATCCTCCTTTCTCTTTGTTGAAGAGAAGAAAAACATCTAAGATGGGCAGCCATCTTGGCATATCTAGGTGTGTCTGAACACAGACGCCATCTTGTGAGTGGAATAGACATTATACATAGTACAGTCTATAACAGTTATCCTTTATAAGAAGATTATATATGGGGCCATTTACAAACATTAAAAAAGTGTTGGTTATACGGGGCAGCTTTTATGAAATATAAAAGGGACATGGGAAATAATATTAATACATTAAAAAAGAACACAAAATCACACATATAAACCTTTTTTCCCCATCCCAAACCCCCCTTGAGACTTGGCTCATTTTAATCTTTCCCTTGGGGACCTTGACACCATGGGACAAACTTGTTGAAAATTCCCAAACTATAAATCCCGCTTATCAAAGGGGTTGGCTCAATATTTCCCCCATATGGGGATCCACTTCCCTACATCCCTTAAACTTTAACAGGAACGCCCCGTTCTCTTGGGGGGAGGGACATTTTGGCAAGGGTCCAAAAGGGGTCTTAATGTGATTCATTAAGGAGCCCGGGGTTTTGGACAGCTTATAGGGAGTGTTGCTGTCTGTAAAGCCAGGCCGTAAACTGTTCTCATATGGGAATGCTTTCACCACGCTCTTCCCAATAGTTTCCTCAACATGGAAAAAACCAACCAACAATTAGGCAAGAATGAGCAAAATGAAACAATCACAATCCCCATTGTATTAAAACTCCCCGCCCTCTCTTCCCAAACCAAGAACCATCTCCCCAAGGGGAGTGGTACCAGTTCCTTTTCAGTTCGTCGGGAAAGACTGACAACTTTTTAATGGCTCAGTCCTTTTTTGTTCGGTCCTGTATTTCTGGGTAAAAGTACACAGTTTTTCCAATATTTTTCCCCTCCTCCCTTTTTCACCAACACCATGTCCAGAGCCATCCTGTTCGCAGGCTACAGCAAGGGTCGGCCCTCTTAATGCAAGGCCCTGTAGGGCATCTCTAGTGTAATTGACAAATCTCTGCTGTTTTTTTTTTTTTCCCAAAAAACGTCAAAAGGGCTGTAGGACAAAACTGAACTTTACTTCTTTTTTTTGGGGTGCATTAAAGACATGTTCATGACGAACACCTTAGGAAATGAAAAACTATGAAAACGGGGCATACTACTGAAGTTTCTCCTTTGGGGATGGTATACCCAAAAGTAATAGGGGGCCGACTCGATTTGCAGCCCATCCGCCATGCAAGACGCACTTTGGGAGGCACCCTTCCATCACTCACCCCTAAACGGGAGAACATACAGCTAAGACGCCACTTTTCAATTTTTTTCATTGCCTAAGGTTTCGTCTAAAATATGTTTTAATGCCCCAAATTTAAAAAAATGAAGTAATTCAATTTTTTGTCCATACAGCCATGTGTATTTTTTGATTGATATAGGGGATCTAAGCAAAAGGGATCCTAATGGGGTGGGGCTATAACGTGTCACTCAAATACGGGGATTTTTTTGCAATTATTGATAAAATTTTTTTTTTTCCAACATGTTTTTTTTGGGGAAAAAAAATTTTTGAATTAAAAAGCAATTACAAACCCGGGGAAGGGCATTAAAATGGGGCAAAGTCCTTCCATACAATATGTAATAAACAATTCTATGGTTTACAATCAGATCATAAATTTTAACAGTAGCCAGGGAACAATCAATTACCAGGTCAAAAACAAAAGGGAATTAACCGAGTCTTATCACCATGACAACCATAATATTGGGGGCGCCGTTAACCCCAAAGGTGGTTACCGAGCGCAACTAGCCCCCTGGTTTTTTCCCGGGGCCCCGGGCCGCTCCCACGGGCCGGGTCAAAAGACTAAGATATCCTATTTTTCTCCAGGACAACCCCGGAACCACCCCATATCCATTTACCACCCACCCGGTTTCACTTTTTTTGTTCCAGGGCAGGCGCGATGTTCTCCTCATGGGAGGGGGCCCCGGGGGATACCCCAAATCCGGGGGGACTGAAAAGGATAAAACCACAAAAAGGTATCCTTCCTTTACGAAAGGGTGGGTGGTATTGTCCCTTGGTCTCCAAAACATGGACTAGAGGTCCCAATAGTCTGACGCCCAATTTTTTCCAGTGTAGTTGAGAATCATATGGCAAGTCATCAATAGTTAGGCGATCAGGGGGACGCTAGTCTGGGTGGAACCCAGCAGGGGGTCCCAGAGCACACCACCACCCGGGCAGGGTCCCCCCCCGGTTTTAGGTTTCTAAGATAAGGCGGGGGCTAGAATCCCGGGGTTTCCCCCGAGAATTTTGACCTCAAAGTTATTTCACCTATCCAAACCCCCCAATGTATCTGGGTTTTTTTACTTATGTCTCAGCAGACATCCCCCTTTGGGGTGGCCGCGGTCGAAGGCGCACCCAACCCCGGAGAAGACCATTAGAGTTAAAACTAGAACAACTTTGAAGAACAATAAAGACAAAGGGAAGGGGGAAAGGGGGGAGGGGGGGAACCCCCCGGGGGGGGGGGGAGGGGGACATCTGGCCCCCGGAAGCGTGAAGGCCCGTTTCGTTGGGTGTGGAAACACCGTTATGGAAATTTTCCTTTGGGGCCGTCCCCTAATTTTTGGTATAAAAATTCCGGGTAAAAGGGCCAAAAACATTGCTTTTTTTTTGATGAATAGGGGTCGGAAAAGGGCTAATGAGTTTTTCCAAACTGAAAATTGCTTTCCTTTCTGCTCTTTATATGGGGAGGTTCCACCCCCCACCCGAAATAAGGGGAAAAAGTTTCTCTAAATAATTGTGGGGGGGGGGGGTGAACCCCCATGTATGGGTTTTTCCTTTCTGCGCTGAATGTAAAATGTAGCTTTTTATGAAAACTAAAAGAGGGTGGGGATTCGGGGGAAGGAGCCAAGATCCCATTCCTGGATCAGGGCATAATAAGTGCTCGGTTACAAAGAGCGGACCGGTCCAGAAAAACGAATTTGTGGGGTGACCAAAGGGAGTGTGTGGGGCAGCGTGTGGAAGTGGATTTGGGGGAAAACCCTGGGAAGGAAGTACCCATTAGGGAACCCCCGTGTGGGAACTATGCCCTTTTGCTATACGAAATGCCTTTCCCATAGACATGGGGGGGGAAAATTTTGCGCTTCGTTAGAGAATTTAGGATGGCTCCTACACATATGATTAAATTCGTTTCCAGGGGTCAGGGCCCCAGGGGGGGGAAACCTGGGAAACGAAGGATTATAGGGGGGACTCCCTTTGGGCCCATGGGGAATTTAAACATCTACATATCTTTTCCCAACCGGGCCCTGAGGGGCTTTATGACTTTATACATGTACTACATCTTTAATAGTGAAATGGTTTTGGGGCCAATAAGGTCGAATTTTAGTCTGGCTTCATGAAGAAAATGCTTCCTGTCATTGGGGCATTAAAAGCCCATTTTTTCAATTTCCCCCCTCCCACGGATGATTCGCCTGCTCCGAGCCCTGGAATTTTTGGGTTTCCCCAAGGGGGGAGGATGATACTCGGGTTAAACCTTTTTTCTTGCCTTGTTCCAAGCTTCCCCGGGAGGATTATAAAAGGTTGGTTTTTTGATGCTGTGGGGTGTCTGGGTGGATGGTAGAATGTAGTGAGGGGGGGTTTGTGCTAGTGGGTGGTCTTTTTTAAAAGTTATTAAGTGATTCGCTGGTATATCCCCCCATACAAAGTTGTTGCTAGGTTTTACAATGGGTGTTCGGGAATTTATCCCCATTTTTTTAGGTGTATAGAACCCCCAGACTACTGGGGCCGTTTTCCATTAAATCTAAAAAACCCGGCATTAACCCCTTCACATCTTTGGGTTTTAGGAGATCGGGAGAATTGAAGGATGTAGAGAAGCTTAGGAATATTTAAAATTTGATAATATTTGGCTCTACCTAGGGGAATTATGAATGTTTCCAATGTTAAATGGGAAAATCGAGGGACTAATAAAACGGTCCTACTCTCTTTTTTAAATATATGTAGTTTTTTTCCAAACTACTTCTTATTGACAGTAATTATGGGGAGCGGGAGATTCAAACCCACGGCCACTTGACCCCCTTCCCAAAAAAACTCATCGGGGCCCCCCTTTTGGGACCCTAACATCAATATACACAGGGGGGGTCAAAAACCCCCCTTTGGGGGATTTCCCCTTTTCTGCCCCGGGCCTCACTGTCCAGGGGTTGTCTATCCCCTCCCCTTCACCAAAATTAAATTTGGGAATAAGTATTTTTTGGTCAGGGCAAAATGTCCACCCATTACCCTCCAATTTAGTCCTGATTTTTGAATCCCACATATCCAAATATATCCCCTATGAGAGAATTTGATCGAAATTTTTGTTGCTACTGTTTTTACTATATTTTGGAACCATCCCCTTTGGGGGGAAATTCCCCGGGAAAATCTCCAAATTTCCCCCATCCCCTACGGGATAGCAGGGAAAATTCCCGGGTAAACTTATTCCCAACCCCGGGCCTTGATTTTTGTGGTGATGGGGTTCGGGCCCTTCCTTTCCTCACAGCCCAATGTGGTTTGTGGGGGAGTTGGTCCCGACTAAAAAAACACCCGTCTGATACGGGAATATCTGGGGGGGAAACAGTGCCCATAAACAGACAAACATTTTTTTTTAAATTGTGCGTTTGGCTGTTTATTTAAACCCCCTTTCCACCACAATTTTTTTATCAGAACCCCCTACCCTCAGGGTTCCCTCAATGGGATCACTTTTGGCTTCATCCTAAAATCGTACAGGGGCTTTAAGGGTTTCCCCGGGTTGGGGGTGGACCCCCAAACCCTTTTCCCCGGGGCTTTTTCAAAACTTTCATCGGGTTTTTCCCTCTCAAAACCCCCGGGCCCCCCCTTCTATTATCCCCAACATAAGGCCCCCATCATTCTTGGGGGTTTTAAAGGGTTAAAGGGTTGGGCATGCTTTCCCCGATTTTTCCCTTTTCTTAAAACCCATTTTTTAGACCCCCTTTTTCCCCCATTAGGCTTCCCCGTTTATTTTTTCCTTTTTAAAGCACCCTTGGTCTAAAATCCCCATCTCCCCTTTTTTCCCATCCCACTGCTCCCCAGTATTCAGAGCTCCCCAAAACTCGCATCACACCCCAAGTAAAAACACCGGCAGGGGGGAATTTTCTTTGGGTTTTGTTGCACTGTATGGGGACCTCAAACAATATACTACACACAAAAATCAAAGAAATATGGGGGCCACATAAAACGTTTGATTAAAACCCCTTAAAGGGGGACCACTCCCTTTCCCCTTTTTAAGGCCACCGATTTTCTCCCCAAAAATAAAAAGCAACATACTACTTAACGTCATAAGAGCAGCATCTGCTTCATCCCCGGGGGCTGGAGCGACCCTTGCAGTGCGAAGCTTTAACCCTTTTTGGGGGTTTTTCCTGCCCCCCTTGACAGATTTTCCTGGCACCCAAATTGGGGGGGCCCCCCTCATAACCCCCTTTTACCCACAAACTTCTTCAAAACCCCCATCCCCCAAACTGAGCTTATACACAACCCCTGGGTCGGAAGGGAAAGGAAAAACTCTAAAATTTTAAACATTAAAACCAAATTTTTAAAAAACCCCCCCCCTAAAAAAAAAAATTTTTCCCAAAAAAATAAGAGGTCATAAAACCCTTTTTTGGTAGCTACAAAATATCCCCTACCTTGGGGCCCTTTCCTAACGGGATCTCATGGGGCGAAAAGAGCAAACCCATCCCCCCCCGGGGGCTTTGTCCCTGACTCAACCAAGCAAATGGGGGCAGGCGTTTTGGTCGGGGCATGGGGGTTTCCCCTTCCCCTTTAACATCTGTTTTTTTCAAGCCCCCGTTCCATGTCCCATTGCCCTACAGCGGGTTTTAAGCCCGGGGCAAAAAGGGTCGCCCCCCTACCCATTTTAAAACCCTTTCCTTTTTCCCGTTCTCTTGGCCCCTTTTTTTTCCCCAGCTTCCTTTTTTCCCAAAGGGAGCTTTTTCCTGCATCTTGCCAGCAACCCTCCTTGGGGTTGGGGTCAATTTTCCTCCCTCCACCACTGACAGCTGACTCCTTCCCCTTTCTCACCTCCTGCGGCCGTTTGGCTGCTTGGTCACCCCAAGGGGGTTTTGTTTTCTTATTCACTTCCCATTCCCTTGTTTTTTCCGAAACCCACGGTTGGGGCAGCACTGCATCCATAAACCTGAATGGTTTGTCCATTTTTAAATTTGGGTTTCCCCAGCCGGGAAAATCCTGGGGTTTTTTTCCCAAATGGGTCCAAATCATGGGCGCCCCCAAAGCGCCCTCTTAGTCCTTATATTTGGGCCTTGTTCGCCCTTCCCCAAACTAAACTCCCCTTTTTTTGGGCTACTTAAATTAAATGGCAACTTTTTTGCTTCCAACCCCTGCTTGATGTGGTCACGACATATCCCGGTGAAATCGCCCTGCCTGTTTGCAAATCGGATCCATCCAAAAAAAAGAACCTTTACCTTTTTCAAATAAAATTTCAACATCTTCATGATTTTCCAAACAACCCCACTTTTTTCAGTGCACCGGATTTTTCCCTTTTTCCCTCTTCTCCTCATTCCCCCCTTGGGGGGGGGGAAGAAAGGGTGGCGGATAAAGAACAAAACCCACGCAGAAGAGTGCGTTTCCCCAAAAGGAGAGAACACTAAGCCTGAGACCCCTGGGCGTTTGGGAAAGCGGGGGTTTAAAGGGGGGAAAAGTCACGTGGACCAAAAAAGGGAGTGGTCCGACTACAATACCGCTTTTTTTTATCCAGCAGCACTTGGGCTGAAAACCTTCAGCTTGTAAACTGGAATCCCCCCCTTTGGCACTGGCCCAGTCTTGCAGAGTGTCTCCAACGGGTTTTTTTCGGCCTGCATGGGCCCCACCTAGAACCCCAGGGCATGTCCTTTTTTTCCCATACAAAGAGTTTTAAAGGTCTTCTGGGGGCCCGCACCCCTAGTGCAGGGCACTGGAAAATACTTTCTTCAGCTCCAAAAAGGGCTCTAAGCATCTTCAACCCAAAGGGGGAAGGAGTTTTTTCACTGGCTCATACCCAAAAATTTTCACGAGAGTGATATCCCTTCCTATTTGGGTGCGGGGGTTCAGGAATAAAAAGACATCGGACAATGGTCCGAGTAACTACTTGTGGGGTCCCCTCTTTGATTTGCAGGAGGGGGGGGGGGACCCGTTTTTCCTGCTCTGTTGCAGTTCAAAACAAGAACGTGGGCTTTGGGTTGTAGGGTCCCCGGGGCCCCAATGTGTTGGGCCCCCATCCCAAAACAGGGTTTCCCTCCCCCATTCCCCGGGAGATTTTTCCCCCCCGATGCCTTTTGCAACAAAAGCACCACATCTTTGGGGAAAGTCTTTTACTCGGCCGAACCATCTTCAGGGGGTTTTCCTTCCCTAGTTCCAACAGGGCCCCCATTCGGTCCGGCAGCATCCGAGCGGTTGGGTTTTTCAAACCCGGGGGAGAACCCAGATGAGAAACATCTGAACACCCTGCTTTGGGATTCCTTCAAATGTTTGGGGCGACGTCTTTCACGTCACGTGCACTACATTTTCCCTTAACAGCATGATCTCTTTGATATTTACCGCTTGATGAGGGGTTCGGCCCCCAAGGCCCGTCTGATCCCCTGTTTTTAAATTCCGACAAAGGAACCCAAAAAAACTTTCCAAGTTTTGTTAAATTCTTCAACCCGGACTATCTTCTTTTAAAAAGGGGCAAATTTGTTTCTCAGGGGCCCTTTAAATTTACTTGTTAAAAACAACACTTGACTCGGGAATGTAACAAATAGTTCGGGCCTTCCGCTCCCACCCCCCCTCGCTGAAGGGCCCGTAATTTAAGGGGGGCCCGCCACAGTCAATTTTCCCGGGGCCCCCTCCACTGAACACTGACTCTTCCCCTCCAGTGTCCTTCCCCGGGGGGTGCTGTTTTCATGGGCAAGGGGTGCCCCCCGCAGCAGCAAGCAAAAAGTTTTTCCCTGAAATTAACAAATGAGCTCAGCGTCGTTCCCTTTCCCAAACCCTTTTCATCCTCATGCTGTTAAGGGCCGCTCCCACTGTATCTTCTGCTCCCCCCCAAACCCTGGGTTCTGCACTGTAGGGGTGGCTGGGGCTGGTCGCAATATAAAACCCCATATCCCACCAAAGGAAATACAGTGCTGGGGGCCACCATCTTGGGCCAGGAAGTGCAAGGGGGACCCCCAAAAGGGGGGGATTAACCCCGAAAAAGGGGAAAAAGGGTGTGACATCCAAAAAAGGGCTAGGCGGGGGTGGAAATAGGGGAAATTTACAAGGGAAGGGGGACAAAACCCGGGACCCAAATGAAATTTTCTAAAGGGTAAGGGGGGCAAAACAAGGGGATTTTGGGGCCTGTGTACCAAAAAGGGCCCGGGTCTTTTTGGGCGAAAAACTCCATAATTTCAACACTCCTTTTCTCCACCCTATTTAACACCTCACACTTCACACTAATCATGAGGGCCGGCTTCCCCCCCCATTACAGGGGTGGCATCACACTTTCCTTTGTTTCAGAAACTTCTCCTTGGGGGTGGAAAGATAGGGACTGCACCCCCCGGGGGAACCCTTCTTTATGAATCCATAAGTTACACTGTACCCGGGTTCCCCATCAAAAAACATTCCAAAAAAAAAAAACCTTCAACCCCTTTCCCTCCTTCTTATCAACCCCCCAACATTTCCATAATTTTTTCTCAAATGCTTTTTTGAGGGCTTAAATTTACACTTCACTACTTTTTCAAATCCCTTTTGATACTTTTACTCCTCCAATATTTAGGGCCCGGAAACCTTCCCCCAAGCCCCCTTTTACAAATCCTTTACTTACTTTAACCCCTCTATCCTCTTTGATTCTTCCCATCAACAATGAGACCAGAACTAACATTCTTTTTTCCTCAAAAAACCCCCAGATGGCCTGGCACTTTAAACCCAAATATAACTCCGCTAAAATTTCCCTTTTCCCCTTCCAAACCAGTATGGCACTATTCACAAAACCAAAAAACCCGCAAACAGCTATATCCTATTCATCATATACAATTTTGACTTTAATTTTAAACCCGGAGGCAAGACAAAAACAGTTAAAAAAACATGTTAAAGGGGTTTCGAGTTTTTTAATTTTTGGGGCTGCACCTTTTTTCCCTTTTTCCCCCCTCCCTCTGTTGAAACGGGATTTTCGCAGACAATTTGGGGCCTAAACCAATGTTACCCTTAAATTAGCACACAAAAACAAACCCCTGTCTCCCCCAAAAAAAGACACAATTTGAATACGTGAAAAATTCTTTAATGGCGCCTTTCCCCCTCTTTACCCCAAAAAGGGGGGCTCAAGACTCCAACCCCAGAAGAAACATAATACCTCAACCACAGATAGCGACTCTGAGAACCTGAAATTGCCTACTCTTCACCAAGTAGACTACTCACTGCCTCCACCACCTAGAGAGTATCGGCTCAGAGGAACCCTACAATCTGTGGGAGCCCCAGCAGGACCAACCAGCGAATCCCACAATACTAAATTACACATAAAACAAAAAACCCCATGGAAAGCACTTGACAGGTTCGTAATAAAGCGTGATGACCATAACCTGTCAGTCCATCCAGAATATCGAGTACCCGATGTGACCCAACCCAGAGACAAAACTTTCCGAGTAAGAGAATTTAAAAACTTTTAAACCTGTACTTGTTTTTGGGAGCGGCCGTCTCCTTTGGTCGGCGGGTTAATCACATCTTAGACTGATCGAATCCTTGATTTTATATATCATGCTCCTCACACAGGGGACCAAGTGTTGTAGATGAAACAACAAAAGGGGTTTCTACTTTCCAGCAGGGGACCAAATCAGTATATTAGTTGGCACGTGCCAAGAATCCCAGCCTGACACTTTCTCAGACAAAAGAGTTCTGCTCAGTTTATTACAAAGAGTCAAGGTTTTTAACAGATCGGGGGGTGTACACATTCCTTAAGCCCCATTAAACCTCTTGATTGGCCCTTTTTATCTACATTTTAAATGATCCCCTTTCTCTTTGTTGAGAGAGAAAAACATCTAAACTGGGCAGCCATCTTGGCATATCTAGGGGCATTCTGAACACAGCCCCATCTTGTGAGTGGAATAGACATTATTCATAATACATTCATAACAGTTATCTTTACAAGAGATTATATATGCGGCCATTTGCTAACACATTAAAAAGTTTGGTTTAAAAAGGGAGCTTTTACTGCAATATATAAAGACATGTGAGGTATTATACTGATTAATACATTAAAATAGAGACACAAAGGATCACACATATATAACCTTTGTTCCCATCCACAACAGATAGAGTTGGAAAAAGTCACAGGTCCATCGAGTCCAACCTAACATCCTACGGTGTTGATCCAGAGGAAGGCAAAAACCCCTATAAGGCAGAGACCAATTGCCCCATACAAGAGGAAAAAATCCTTCCTGACTCCAATTCTAGCATTAGAATAAATCCCTGGATAAGTGTCCGATCTCCAGTATCTTGTCCCCACAACTTGTGATATTATATTTTTTAAGGAAGGCATTTATTTAAAATTTTACATAAATTTTTGTATATACCCACAAAATCCCCATATCTTTTATGGCAGCCCGAAGCCCCTCCATTAAGTGGGCCCCCCGCCCATTACCAGGTTAAAAAAAATAATTCCACCCAATTACGGCAAAACCCTCTTGGTTTCAAGTTCCATAAGGTGGTTAGCCTCTAACAGTAAAGAACTCCACCAATCACCGGCCTCCCTTGTGGCGCAAAAGCCCCCATATGTGTCGCCCAGTTACAAAAATCTTTCCCTCTATGAATGATGTAAAATACCTTTCTTTCCGTTCCCTAGACTGATGAGAGGATTGCCCCTTTGTCGTTACCGGCTGAAGTGTGAAAGGATCATGGGAGAGATCTCTGTATTGTCCATTGACATATTTGTACATGGTAATTAAATCACACCTAAGATGTCTTTTTTTCAAGCTGAATACACCCAAGTTTGATAACATGTCTTGGTCCCGCAAGACATTCTCACTATGCTGTTTCACGGAGTCACAGGCAGCTTCAGCCTCACACTGTCTGGTCAGGCTGTGGGTGGTTCTATAGCAGTGACTGGCATATGATCTTTGCTGATATTGTTACAGTGAGATGACTGCAGGAGATTTAACCTAGTAAACAAAGCTACAGGACCTCCAAAGAGTAAAAACAAGTGCTTTTCAAAGGTAATGAACCCAATCTGGTTAGAGATAAAGAACCCGTTTAACAATATAAAACAGTATAGATGTAAATAACAGTATAAACCAGGGGTCCTCAAACTTTTTAGACCGGGGGCCAGTTCACGGTCCCTCAGACCATTGGAGGGCCGGAATATAGTTTTAAAAAAAAGTTTTACTTTGTGGGTCGATACAATTACAGTGATACCCAATTTATTATTGGCCCAGCAGGTATAGGTAGATTTAGGTGGCCCAGCAGGTATAGGTGAATTTAGGTGGCCCAGCAGGTGTAGCTGAATTTAGGTCCCCCAGCAGACGTAGGTAGATTTAGGCCCCCCAGCAGACGTAGGTAGAATTAGGTCTCCCAGAACACGTAGGTAGAATTAGGGCCCCCAGCAGGTCTGTAGGTAGATTTAGGACCCCCAGCCGGTGGGGAGGTAGAAATAGGGCAGCCAGCAGGACGGAAGGTAGAATTAGGGCCCCCAGCAGGTCTGTAGGTAGAATTAGGGCCCCCAGCAGGTCTGTAGGTAGAATTAGGTCCCCCAGCAGGTCTGTAGGTAGAATTAGGGCCCCCAGAAGTTCTGTAGGTAGAATTAGGGCCCCCAGCAGGTCTGTAGGTTGAATTTGGCCCCCAGCAGGTCTGTAGGTAGAATTAGGCCCCCAGCAGGTCTGTAGGTAGAATGAGGTCCCCCAGCAGGTCTGTAGGTAAATTAGGGCGCCCGCAGGTTGTAGGTAGAATTAGACCCCCAAGCAGGTATAAGTAGAATTAGGCCCCCAGCAGGTGTAGGTAGATTTAAATGGCCCAGCAGGTGTAGGTACATTTAGGTGGCCCAGCAGGTGTAGGTAGAATTAGGCCCCCAGCAGGTGTAGGTAGAATTAGGCCCCCAGCAGGTGTAGGTAGAATTAGGTGGCCCAGCAGGTGTAGGTAGAATTAGGTCCCCCAGCAGGTGTAGGTAGTCCTAGGCACCCCAGCAGGTGTAGGTAGAATTAGGCCCCCCAGCAGGTGTGGAGATAATTAAAAATAAAAAACTGGCATCACTCATCACACCTTACCTGGCTCCCTGCCGCTGTCGCTGCTCCCGGGCTTCTTCTCCGCGCCGCAGCATGATGACGCTGACGCCGCCCGTCCTGTGGACTCTGGTGAGGCGCCTCCTTCCTGCACCTCACCAGAGTACTCTGCAGAGCGGAGAGCCCCTGCACGCCGCAGAAGCATCTGTATGTGTGTCCGGCGGACGCACATACAGTTAGTCCCGGCGCCGCTGCTATCACCAATCGCTAAGGTCCTAAGCCGGTACCTTAGTGATCGGTATCGACTTAGGACCCTAACGATCGGCGGAGGGTAGCGGCATCGCCGGGGAAGAGTGTGGGGGGGGGGGGACACACTCTTCAGCGGACGGAGTGCCTGAGGGCGGACACTTACAATATATGGGAGGTGCTGTGAGTGGCAGAGGGGGACATTCTGCGTATACATTGCACAGTGTCCGCCCTCTGCCACTCACAGGCACCTCCCATATATTGTAAGTGACCGCCCTCAGGCACCTCCCTTGCGCTGCAGAGTGTCCGCCCCCCGAAGCTGGTCCCTGCTGTCGCCTGGCTCGCAATGGCTTTCATATTACCTGGTCACCGCCCACGGCACCTCCCATCATGTGTGCTGTGGCCGGTGACAAGTGATGTGAGGCAGCGCGACAGCAGGGGCCAGAGTGCACAGTAACTCAGAGGACTGTGGCTCTGCCGCTGCCACCACCGGTGCCGCAGGTGGCAGCGGCGGGCCGGATAAAAATCCTCGGCGGGCCGTAGTTTGAGGACCCCTGGTATAAACCATAGTATCAAGATAGTAAGGTGTTGATTGCTTTGCATAGTAGCAATGAGTGTTCACAGTCCAATGTACCCTTGTTCTGGGGCACTACTCATGGATGACATCACTCCCTGCTCTCTGTCTAATCAGGAAGGGAGATATGGACAGTAACCTAGAGACACTTGTGTGCATTCATAGCAGATAAAATATCTCTTATATCCCGACCAGGGCAATATCGAAAGAACAATGGATTTAGAAAAAGTCTGGATTTAAAGTTCCCTAAATGTTTAAAGCTAATGACTGTAGAGAGAAAATTCAACCATTTTGGTCACCTCCTCTGCACCCGCTTTAGTTCAAGGCCAAGAACCTTGGAGAAGTTTTGATGGTTTAAAGGACCTAGCTATGGTTTTTTTTTTTAAGTATCTATTGTAGCTAATTCTAGTAATTGCTGAGAATGTTCCTTATTAGGGTGAAGTGTTCCAGATGAATATGCACACTCACCTTGTATTGCTGTGCAAAGCAAGAAGGCACCACTCTCCTTAAAGCCGGGTGCCGGATCACCAGTACGTAATCAGGGTTACAGCTGCAGCTACTCCATGGGTTAAACTCCACGCTCCATGTGGGAAGGTGAACAACCTGCAAGTGTCACCAAAATAAAGATTTTCTATTTCCTCAGGATCCAGGTTGCCTGAGCTTGAATAGGTACTACAAAGAAAGGGAAAAATTATTTCAAGTGAAGCCCCCTCAAAAGACAAGGGGACATTTCCTTCGGCTGGAGGAAAAAGAATTCAATCTCCAGAGGAGAAAAGCCTTCTTCACTGTAAGAACTGTAAATCTGTGGAATAGCCTGCCTGAGGAGCTGGTCACAGCAGGAACAAATGAAGGTTTCAAGAAAAGCTTAGATAACTATCTGAAACTAAAGAATATTGATACGTACGTAGCTATGTAAAATTCTGGATCCTGGCTGGTGGCGGCTCTGGGGTCAGAGATGGGGTCTCCCCTGGAGCAGATTGGTTCTTGCCTTGTGGGTTTCAGGGCATTCACCAGTGGGGAGGCTGGGCTTGAACTCCTTGTCTCCCTCCCTTCACTCCATTTTCTCCACTCTTGGTTGAACTTGATGGACACGTGTCTTCTTTCAAACGTACTAACTATGTCACTATGAAAGAATAAGCGCTGGCCTTCACAGAATAATAAAAGTCTTTAATAGTGCAAAATTGCGCGTTTCGTACAAACATAGTACTTCCTCAGTCAGTATTAAATAGACATACCGTCACAAAAGAGACATAAAAACATCTCTTTTGTGAGTGTATGTCTATTTAATCCTGACTGTTTGCATTGTGTGATGTAAAACCTGAGGAAGTACTATGTTTGTACGAAACGCGTCGTTTTATGATATTAAAGACTTCAATTATTCTGTGAGGTCCAGCGCTTATTCTTTCCGTGTGGTATCTATCCCGGTTCAGCCAAACTGGATCCAAAGGAAAGTACAAAACCTTTCTTTCAATAACAATTCAGAATGTTCCTTTGGACAGATCCAATGCTACTGTCAAAAGGTAAAAAAAACAATATTTGGTTCTGCACATCCACATCCCAAAACCTTTTTTGAAACAATGAGCATAGGTGCGCACGGATGTGGCAGTAATATACAAACACAATCCAACATCAGTAGCGCACTACCAACGCTAAAAACTATCAAAAGGCACATAGGAATTTTTGGAAAAGCATTTCTGCTACTTAGAATACATGAAAAACTTTTGAGGTCCCCTTGTTGACGGGAGATGAGCTTAAGCAGTTTTGATCAAAAATGTGAACAAAGAACCTCAAAAATTTTTCATGTATTCTAAGCAGCAGAAATGCTTTTTCCAAAAATTCCTATGTTCTTTTGATAGTTTTTTAATGTTGGTAGTGCGCTACTGTCAAAAAGGTAGTCTGGATCCGACAACAGATCCATCAACAGCCCCTTACTAACGGTTTCCAGTGCACATTAGAACAAAGATACAGTATTATATTCTTTAGCGTCTCCTGATCTATACTGTCCAGGAATGGCTTGAGACGGCTGCGTGCGAGGTTTACTGGAGACGAGGACTTCAAGTCTTTGTGGTGAGAGCGCTGGTTCAGTGCTGAGCAGGTCCTTACATGTAATAACTCAGCTCCGGCTCCACTCGCCGCCTTAACTGCAGTTTTAGTGCAAAAATAGCAGCAGCCCAGCAGGCAGCAGCAGCCGAGCGGCACAGGTTATTAGCTCCAACGCGACTCCTCTCAGGGCAGGGCTGCATTTGAGGTTGTTGCTGCCATTAATACTAGGTGTTTGTCCTGTAGGATAATAATGTAGAGTGGTTGAAGACTAAGCTCATACATGAAGGTGTAGAAATATGATATGAAAAAGTGCCCTAAGACTGCAAATGATTGTGGAAATGTGCATGGGCTGATGATAGTTCTTCTAAGAAACGTCTTGTTTGTTTGATGTTGGACCTGACTTGCGTTCAGCATTTTATGCTATGGTTGTCTATAAAGATGGGGCTTTCACATAAAAGGCTGCTCAAATTTCGGACTTTCACGGTATATTGCTAGGATACACCATCAAAGTGCGGTAGGTGCAGTTCCAACCTTTGGGACCCCAAAGCCTCAACTCAGAATGGAGAGCTGGTCAGGCTTGCACATAACTCTCCATTCTGTTCTATGGGAGTTCCCAGTACAGGGGAGTGCTGTGTTCTCCATTCTGTTCTATAGGATTTCCTATTACAGAGGATCGTTGTGTTCTCCATTCTGTTCTATGAGAGTTCCCAGTATATGGGAGTACTCCATTCTGTTCTATAGGAGTTCTCAGTACAGGGGAGTGCTGTGTTCTCCATTCTGTTCTATAGGAGTTCCCGGTACAGGGGAGCGCTGTGTTCTCCATTCTGTTCTATGGGAGTTCCCAGTACAGAGGAGCGCTGTGTTCTCCATTCTGTTCTTTCGGAGTTTCTATTACAGGGGAGCGCTGTGTTCTCCATTTTGTTCTACTGGAGTTCCCAGTACAGGGGAGTGCTGTGTTCTCCATTCTGTTCTATGGGAGTTCCCAGTACATGGGAGCCCTGTGTTCTCCATTCTGTTCTATGGGCGTTCCTAGTACAGGGGATCGCTGTGTTCTCCATTCTGTTCTATGGGAGTTCCCAGTACAGGGGAGCGCTGTGTTCTCTGTTCTGTTCTATGGGAGTTCCTAGTACAGGGGAGCACTGTGTTCTCCATTCTGTTCTATGTGAGTTCCTAGTACAGGGGAGTCCTGTGTTCTCCATTCTGTTCTATGGGGGTTCCGAGTAGAGGGGAGTGGAATGTTCTTTTGTGCTCAGAACTCACATAGAAAAGGATGGAGAGTTGTGCACAAGCATGATGACTCTCAGTTTTGAACAGAGACTTTCAGGGGGGACATTCCCGGGATTGGTGCTGTTCCCAGAGTTGAGAACTGCATGTAACACACTTTTATTTCCTATTCTATGGACATAGCCCTTAAAAATGACCCATTCGCTTTCCTGGCATGTCTGCTTTGTTAAAAGCTTGCATATTCCATGAAAAACACATTACTGGAGCATCTTTTCTTAAAACCCTGCATTGTATTGTTCCTCTGTTATTCCTCATGACTGAATTAGCAACCATTGTCTTTGCCAATGCAGCGTACCCCTACACATTCTTACACAATCCACACTGATTACACTCAGGCTGGACATGTCCAATGTTCTCTGTAAGTCTTTGCAGCAGAGCAGTCTAGGATCTGGGCACTGTTCCCTCTAAGCTGGGCAATGCAGAACAGCATCAAATAAATACAGGCAGTCCCCAACTTACACCGTTCCGACTTACATCTGTCCCCTAGTTACAAACGGAGAGTTATGGGGCATGCTGGCACTTGTAGTTACATGTTCCACAGCAGATAGAAGCTGTGGAATGACAAGTGCCAGCTTGCCACAGCAGCACATGAGGTGAAAATGAGGTGAAATCTTCTTAACAGGGGCACAGACAGCAAAACAAATGTAAAACCCCTTCCCTGCACTATCCAAAACTAAGAAAAACACCTTTTTGTGCTGGAGTTACATGTAATAAATGTACCTGTTCCGACACTTACATACAAATTCAACTTAAGAACAAACCTACAGTCCCTATCCAGTTCGTAACCCGGCGACTGCCTGTATTAACATAGGGCATTTTAATAATCAGCTATGAAACAATCTGATATGCAAGACCACATGGCCACCAGGAAGATAGTATTGAACGGCAACCAGGTTTGGTGCAGGGAAGATTATTGCTTACATCCCTGGTGGTCTAGAGCATTTAAGTTATAGGGGTATTCCCACCATGCACTTTGTTGGCATATTGATAAGATATGCAATTAATGTGAAATTGGTACGGGTTCTACCTCCGGGGCTTATTCCCAAGAAAGGTGTGGTCCAAAATCTGGGACCCACACTAAGGGCTGGGACAAGGTATTCTGGTGCCCTAGGTAAATAAGGCATGTAGTGCCCTGACCCCTCCCCTCCAAATGTAAAATTCAGCCCACTCCATACCTATTTGCACCCCTTCTTGCCTGGGATGAAGTGGAGCCCTAGGCTGTCACCTACCTTCGCCTAACCGTCGTCCCGGCCCTGCCCATACTAATCAGACTGTGATGGCACATCCTATGCATGGTGAGAACACCCCTTTAATAACCGTGTTCCTTATTGTCAGAAAATTTAAGAGATGGAAAAGTCCCAAAATAGAAAAATAGCCTTTACTTACCCTTAAACGCTCCACCACTCCAGCGTCACCTTCCTTACAGAGATTATTGCCAGCCCTGCAGTGGTAGTGTCAGAAACAGCTACCCTGTGCATGTACGTTGCAAGACCAATGATTGGGCACAGCCTTACTTGAATGATGTACACAGAGTCATTGCTGCAGGAACAGCAGAGAACACTGGATTAGCAGTAGCCCCGGAGTGGGAGGCGAGTAGTTAAGATTTTATTTTTTTTTTATTTTAGGGCATTTACAACTCTTAAACTTATTTATAAAAATCCCGGACAACATCTATAATATCTGTATACCTGGTGGTCGAGGGCAGTGAAGGAGTTAATGTTTGTATCCCTGGTAATCAAGGTCGGGAAAGGGGTTATTATCAGTATACCAGGTGGTCTAGGGCATGGGGTTAATTGCAGTATCTATTTTCTGGTAGGTCAATAAAGGTGTAATATAAGGGTCCCTGGTGGTCTAGGGCAGTGAAGGAGTTAATGTTTGTATCCCTGTTAATCAAAGTCAGGAAAGGGGTTATTATCAGTATACCAGGTGGTCTAGGTTAGGAGGTTAATTGTAGTATCTCTTTTCGGATAGGTCAATAAAGGGGTAATATAAGGGTCCATGGTGGTCTAGGGCAGTGAAGGAGTTAATGTTTTTATCCCCGGTAATGAAGATCAGGAAAGGGGTTAATATCAGTATACCAGGTGGTCTAGGTTAGGACGTTAATTGTAGTATCTCTATTCGAATAAGTCAATAAAGGGGTAATATAAGGGTCCCTGATGGTCTAGGGCAGTTAAGTAGTTATTATAAGGATCAATGATGTGTGAGAGCGGGTAAATGGTTCACTTTCAGATCTTCGGTGGAGTGTACTGGAAGGGTTAACCTTTCATTCGTGGTGTCCAGTGGTCTCCTGGCTCTAGAATTGCTCTGGCTGTAACTTCTTATGTTCTTGGGTCAGTGCAGGGAGAGATAGAGAGGACTGTGCTGCTGTAATGTAAGGCCACAGAGGTTTTTGGATAATTCAGGAGCACTTTGCCGATTATCAGGGGAGGAGTTCAGGGACAGGGGTGACAGCTTCTGAGCCACGCGACCTTGCTGCTGCACAGCTCACAGGGAAAAGGTGGACATGTCCTTTTGTCATATTGTTACACCCAGTTGTCAATTTATTCATACATTTTCAGAAGGAATAACAAAGCGCTGACACTGTGCAAGTAAAGATTATTCAGAACTATTTTATAGAGAATGCAAGTATTTCCTCAACCAGACATGTCAGGAGAGCAGGCCGTTCCTATTTAAAGGGACACTTCCACCAGAAAGGAGTATATTTGTTACAACCATTTTTTATTTTTTAGAATTTTTGGCAAATAAAAATTACATATAAAATCTTGTCCGACATCTTGTCCTAAATCTTGTCTTTCATATAAAATCTAGATGTGATTGTGGACAGATAAAACTCCTAAATGAATGAGCAGACGTACCTCACTTTCCTGCAGCTGCTGCTTACCTCTAAGTAGTCTCATTACAAATAGTAGGTAATGACACAGTGATCACTTGATTGTTCCTTGGACAGGGATAACTAAGACTAGACTAGACCACAAGGCAATGAAAAGAGCCATACATGAAAGGATAGTGGGGTAACCTTTTTCTGAACTAGGGAGAAGGTTTCCTCATATTTATCAGGTCCTGCTGATAACACTTATACCTCTCAGGCCATAGCTGCTATTAATTACTGTCAAGCAATCCTCCCACTGCCCGTGCTATCAGTACTCACAGAGGGTAAGTCAGAGAGACATGGCAGGATTTCATTTACGGACGGGAACTTTACATAAAAAAAATCATCCAATTACCGTATGTAAAAAAAAAATCCATATAATAGTGGCATGTTGCTTGTCAATATGTGAAAGGAAAAATGTTGATGGTAGTGTCCCCTTTAAGACTACTATTATCCAGAGCAACTGATTCTATGTTCATTTTATTAGCATAAGCTATACTATGCAAGCTGTCATGCACTGGATTGCCAGGACCCTCACTGTTCTAGATGCAGTAACCCTGACTTTGTCAAATGTAGTAAGGCTGCATTATTCATAGGTAAACCTTATTACCGTATTAGTGTTGCCCTTCAAATTGGGGTGAATGTTTAATTCCACCCAAATCCAAGTGATTCGATTCAGGGAGTCCCAAATCAAGTTTGACCAAAAACCAAGAAAAAAAAAATCGATCCTAACACTAAACTGGATTATTATTTTTGTTACTGGCTTGAATGGGTTCTTCCTATTTTGCTCTTTGATAACATAGTGATAGGATATGCCATCAAATGAAGATAGGTGTAGGTGCCACCTCTGGGGCTTGCACTTATCTCAGGAACGGGCTCTCAAAAGTCTCCATTCAGAACATAAAGTTGGTTGCACTTATACAAACTCTTCATTCTGTTCCATAGGATCTCCCTCTAGAACCCGCACAATCACACTTTGATGACCAATCCCATCGATAGGCCAACAAGGTGTGAGACTGGAACACCCCCTTTAATGTATGCTCCTGATCCCTCCTTTCTCCTGGTCCCTTCTCGCTATGGTCAACATCCCCTTCTCCCTTCTGGTCCAATGTCATCTCATCACTCCCAGTGCAGCTTTATATGGACGGTAACCTAGAGAAACTTGTGTGCACTCAGAGCAGATAAAATCTCTCTTATCCTGACCTGGGCAATGTCAAAAGAACAATGTATTTAGTAAAAGTATTCATTTACCTTTACCTAAATTTTGAAAGCGAATTATTGCAGTGAGAAAACTCCTTTAAGGAGAAGCTACAGTTATACAGTCTGACATTTACACATGGCCCTTTGAGACCCTTGCTGATATGGCTCTTGGTAAAAATGAGCTTGACGCCCCTGATATACCCTGAGCCAATATCACGCACCACATCGGTTAGACTGGGAGGGATGAGGTGACGCCGCACCAGTAGCATGGAGGGACAGGACATGTCGGGCAATGGTAATTTAACCATTGAAAGCCAAAAAAGACCCTAAGCCCAGCTTAAGGTTAGCATTAGGGATAGTGTTAGGGTTATGGCTTCCCCAACCCAAATTTTTTCCAATCGAAACAGTTGTGAACTGAAATGGATCCTATTTGTGCAACACTACCTATTATCCAAATTATCCAAATCAGCCATATAGCGAAACCAGTTCTTTTGCATGCATACTTCACCCACGTCCCTCTTGATAACCTATAACATCCCATATAATCAACAGGAGTTTGTACATATGTTGTCATTGACTATGTGTTATACAATGCTTAATAATCCATATGTCCTCCACAGTTTGGTAAAGCTTTATCTTCCTGCAAATGTTCAGCAGTAATATGCAAACATATGAACACTTGTGATTCTGCCCAGAAAACTTCATTTCTCTGCATATTACCATTTACTAATATGACTTGGAAAGGCCAAACTCCGAGCGATGCGATGATTCATCCAACAGAACAGTTCCGGTCAGTGGCCTAAATCCCGCATAAATTTAAATAAATTTACCAACTGTTTGCATGTCATTGCCGAGCGCTGCCGCTAAGAACATCCAGAGTAGGAGTCATTCCCTGAAATTGCATTGAGCAGCGTCCTACTTCATCGGTTATTGGGCTGGGGATGAGCCGAGCACTCCAAGCGATGCGGCAAGAGATGCTTCATGGTCCTGGAAACCAATTTACACTGCATCTAATATACACTGCACGGCAAACGTATAGAAATCCTTCACTAATGCTCAATGTCACATATAACGTTAGACCCAGGGACCGGCTGGTGAGAACTACACCGACGTTATGAACAATATTTGATTTGCATTTTCCCCCCCTTGAGCTGCAATTCAATAGACCAGACGTCATGTAGGGTGTAGGACCATCTCTACAAACAGGCTCGGACTAACTCACAGGGGAGTAGGAGAAACCCCCTGTGGGCCTTTGGGCATGGTGGGCACCTCTTAGGGAGAAAGGCAGAGAAAAAGAGGCAGAAAAGGCAATGTGCAGTATGTGCAGTCTTGTATGGTAGCTGTAGAAGAGGATAAATCTCGCTACCAGCTAAATAGACAGCTAATGCCCAAAAACCGCTGACTAAGTCAAATAAAAAAAACAAAAAATAGGTAGAGTCTAAAATATAACTTTTATTAATAATCAGAATAAAAATAAATAAAAAGCACTATCACCTCTCTCGAGATCATAGGGTGATGCTACATATAGAAAACTGTCCCTACCCTAAAATGTAAAATGATCGCCCGATAAAGGGCGCTCTTGCCTGGAACCTGTCCCTAGAAAAATTGACAAATATAATCTTCTAGTCTGGTCCCAAGATGTTTCGACCAGCCTGTAAAGTTGTACCTGGTCACTTCAGGGGACCAAATGAAGGAATTCAGACTTAGGGGGCAGTTTTAACTGAGCTCCAATTAAACTGCCTTTTATTACCAACCAGCTTCTTTCAGTTGTCTAAATTGTTCAGAAAGGTCTTTGAAGTAAGTAATCAAATTACTGTGTGTGAAGTCTTGTGGATTATACACACACTAATTGATTACTCACTTTCCAAACAGTTCAGATAAGTGATAAAAGCTTGCTGGCAATAAATGCGGTTTAATTGGTGTGCAGTTAAAACTGCACCAAAATTGCACTGTGTGAAAGCTCCCTAAAGGTACTCAAAAGTTATTATCAAAGTACTACAGGTGTGCTAAATTAAACCGGCAACACCTTGAAAATGGTAACCAAACAAACTAGGGAAAAAGAACAAGGATGATGTGATAATCCAAACAAAGGGGTGTTCATAGCACAAACCTCAACATTTTAGGCAAAAGTGATATACCTTTCCAACATATAGAGGAACACCCCACTAGTTCAAGGTGCAGTGATCATATACACCTCTGTGTTGTCTCTAGCCCTGTCAGGGCATAGCAGCATCAGCCATATTAAGAAGATAAGAGAGACCTTATCTCTTATCTCTTTTATCTCTCTTTGAAATCCTTAAAAAGCAAACATAGAGCAAAAATGGACAAAGGACAAGTAAATGCCTTATGTGTTTCAGGCTGTGAAACAGCATTTAATTACAGGCATAACAAAATAAAACAAAACACAGGTATATATAATCATCACAACAGGTGAATAATCAATGACGTATGCAGAAGCAATTACCAAAGAAAGACACAGGAAAAGAACATTGAAAAAACATAAAACAAATTCAATAATGATAAATCAACCCTGTGGAAAGCGGGTACCAAACATAAAAATCTAGTAAGCTTCGCGATTTAGCAACTTTCTTCTCATATTGCCTCCTCGGTTCGGGAGGTTAACTCTTTCTATCCCTTGAACCTTGAAGCCAGAGGTATCCACAGAATGAATTGAGGCAAAGTGAGAAGTAGCCGCCGACACATTTCTCGAAGCAACATGCGGTATGTCAGATAAATGTTTACCAATACGTTTCTAAGAGATTGAGAAGTACAGCCAATATACTGCAAAGAACAAATAGTACATGATATTACATAAATAATATTTTTGGTATTACAGTTAATGTACTGATTATTGCTATGTACATATTTATTAGCAAACGATGTAACCTTATTTTGATATTTGAATTTTGGAACAACATAGACACCTAATATGTCCACATTTGAAAGTGCCTCTATGCCTCAAACAACAATCAGGATTAACACTTCCCTGATTACTAACAAACAAACTAGGAGACATTTGTCCCAAAGTTACTGCTTTTCTAGCAACACACCTAAAACCTGGCTCAAAAAATGTTTTATATGCTGGATCCAAAGATAAAATAGGAATATATTGTTAATAATCCTACAAACATCCTTATATTCCTTACTAAATGTTGTTGAAAAAGTTAAGGGAAAAGAACTATGCTTATATGAAGCTCTACAATCGCTAGATTGAAGAAGACCATGTCTATCCCTATTAGCAGCAATCTTTCTAGCTCGTTCCAAAGTCCAACGAGGATATTTTCTATGCAATAAGCAGTTTGTGATTGAAGAAGATTCTTTTTGAAAATCACTATCCCTGATACAGTTCCTACGGACCCTGATCATCTCACCAACTGGGATATTATGAATAACATGGTTGGGATGGCACGAAACAGCGTGAAGAGTGGTATTGCCAGCAATAACCTTTCTAAATGTAGAAGTGACAATACACCTGTCAATAATAGGGATGGAAAGATCAAAAAAAAGAAATATATGAACTATCAACCTGAAAATTAAAAACCAAACCAAGTGAATTGTCATTAAAAAAAAAATTAAATCTGGTACGGCCGCCATACGATGATCAAAAATGAATAAAAGATCGTCTATACAACGGCCGTACCAGATAACAGCTGATGAAAACATATTGCAAGAATCAAACAAATAACAATGTTCCCACCAAGCCATAAAAATAATGGCTAATGAGGTTGAGAACTTGGCCCCCATAGAGGCTCCAGTAATCTGTAGATAGAATAACTGATCAAATATAAAAAAATTGTGCTGCAACAAATACCACACTGCATGCTGTAAAAAACAAATGCATGTATCAGTATAATTGCTATAATGATGAAGAAACCATTCTAAAGCTAATAAAGCTTTGTCATGTGGAATTATGGTATACAATGAAGTGACATCAGCAGATATCCAACAATAGTTAACATCCCATTTAACATGTGACAAATTAGACAGTAACTACTGGGTATCCCTAAGGCAACCTGGGATAAGTTTAATAAGTGGTTGAACCCATGCGGATAGATTTTCCTTTAAAGAACCAATCCCTGCAACAATTGGTCGTAGTGGAGGAGGAAAACCAGGTTTGTGAATTTTTGGCAATGCGTGGAAAACCGCAGTAATAGGATGATCTTTAACCAGAAAATCAGCAGTTTTAGGAGAGATTATTCCCAATGAGACCCCCTCTGCAACTGAGCTTGATGCTGTTCCTCAATTGACATGCAGATCTTGGCTACATTGGTGGATGCGGGTGGTACCTCACTCGTGGGAAGGTGGGTGCAGATTTCTCTGCTATCACGTGCTGGTCAGTCTCCTTTGGCAGGTCTAGTGCAAAAAGTAAAATGCCTCCCCCCCCCCCCCCCATTACCATGTGCCATTTGCAATACTGGCATCTTCTTATATGGCAGAAGGGCATTTGGGCCCCCTCAGGCTGCAGAGCCCGGTAGCGACTGCTACCACTGCATCCCCTGTAGCTATGCCCCTGGTTGTATCTGAACCCAGCACTGCAATGCAATAATGCTAAACCATTGGGCTGCCCAATTTAACATGTTTGGGGATGCTTTCTGGACCTGTGCGTCAGAGTGGAGCGGCTGTCATCTTATAGCTGTTCTGTTCTCTTTTCCCAGTTATGTTCACACATCAGATTCCACATTAAAATCCTCCTAAACTCCAGCATTTTTTTGATTGGTCAGCCTGCGTTGTATCTCACACTGTGAACTAAAGCACGGATTTTCCACTTTTTTTTCCAAAAATAAGAATTGACATGTCTATTCTTTTGAGTGGATCCTGCTCGGATTGCGTTGAGCAGGAGTGAGATAGGTTACCTACATTGCTATGGAAATAACCCACATACAAAGTACAATGCAAAGTAAAAATCCTCAGCAGAGCTTGTGAAATGGAGGGGCGTGTTTCTCCTCCCAGCAGGGCGTATCTTCACTCTCTGCAGACACATCCCACAGTGTGCATGTGAGGATTCATTCTGTGTGAGCTGGGGGAAGGGAGAGGTTCTCAGCTGTCATTGGAATCACTGCAAGTGAAAAGCTAAGTGTAACTTTTATTTAAATTTCTCGCGCTCTCTACATACTGTAACGGGAATGGGCATTTGACATTCATGACTCTGGGATGATTTTTTTTTCTGTCTCTCTCTCTCACACAGTGATATATCCTGCAGATTATTAAACCTCTGACCTCTACAGATCTGCGGAACAAAACTATACGCTTTATCTGTTTGTGTTTACATGGGACTACACATCTGTCTCACAAGTGGTTTACGTGTGACCTCGCATCTGTCTCACAAAACTTTTTATGTGGGACTGCACATGATATTTACGTGGGTCTGCCAATTTAAGACTGCACCTCTTACATGGGACTACTGTGTTTTATGTGGGACTGCACACAAGATTTACATGGGTCTCTCTCTCGATCTCGACCTGTGCGGGACAGAACGCTCAGCCGACAGTCAGTAATGCTTTAGCTGGGCGTAACCCAGTAAAAGTTATTTTTTAATTGGGTTTTTTTCTTCACTGTGAATTTTTGCTACAAATTTAACCCAAATAGGCAAAATTAGATTTATGTCTGTGAGTTTTTTCTGGGCGTAACCCGACCTGGGCTCAAACACTGTTGCTAAACACAAATGAAGCAGCCCGTTCTCTTAAACCATAGCACTTTGCTACTGGTAACCAAGGACCGAAGGCATAGATTTTTGGTCCCCTCATTTTGAACTATGATCTTCGTAGTGAGACAATCTCTTTAAGGTATTGTCTTGGATTTCCTCCGCAATTAGGCCAATGGTATTTTTCAATTGCCGTGTAGATGTAACCTTACACGTCAGATGTTTCAGGTATGAAAGACCTGATGTGTGAACAGATCCTAACACTTCTATGGCAGACATATATGTGTGGGCAGTGCTATAGCTGTCTGGCTTTACCTTTTGAGCATGGCATTACTGATATATTCTGATAGCTGTAGGTCTAACTATTCATTTATCAATGTCACAGCTTTTCGTCTTTATGTCAGCCCAGGTTTGCGTAGCTGAATATTAGTTTGATGACTTGTTCATCTACCCTGCAGTTCTATTACTATCTATTGATCTGCCCTGTAATGCTATTCATTTAGTAATGTTTACATAAAGGCAACCTGTCACTATAAAAGCGCTGGTTAATCTGCCAGCGCCATGTTATAGAGCACAAGCAGCCGAGTAGATCGATATATAGTGTGTGGGAAGATAGAAACCTCTGCTCGTTTTATGCTTGGGAGTCCAGTGGGCAGCGTACATACAAGGATAGCTAGCAGTCACTGATTAGGACCGCCCACCGGACTCCTAGGCCTAGAATGAGCAGGATTTTTTTAGGTTTAAAAAAATTTTACTAAATATTCCTCTACAGCATCAATCTGTTCAGCAAAACCTGAATATAAGTGGTGGCAAAAAAAAAGGGTTTTCCTTTTTGTTTTTTTGATTTTCACTTTTGTATGGTTATATCTATATCTATCTATCTATCTATCTATCTATTTTCCCTACCTACTTTCTTATATCTATTTATCCAATATCTACATCCCTATTATCTACTCATATCTTCTATCTCAATCTATCTATATCTATTTTATCTATTCATATATCTATCTAATATTTATTTTCTATCTATCTATATTTCTATTAATATTTATCTATCATTATCTATTATATCTTCATTATCTATCCCCTATCATCTACTATCATTTATCTATCCCCTATCTATCTATCTATCTAATATATATATATCTAACAATCTATCTATCTATCTATCCATCCATTATATATCTTTTTGTCCATCCATCTATCTGTTTCTGCCCCATATCTGTCTATTATTTATCTATCTCACATCTATTTATCCATTTATCTATTTGGTTTTTGCCCCCATACATTTATTATCTATCTATCTATCTATCTACTATTATCTATCTATCCATTATCCCTCTATTCATATCCATCTATCTCATATCTATCATTCCTCTCTCTATATCTTTTTATCTCCTCTCCATACTATCTATCTCTCTCTCTCATATCTATCATCTTCTCATACTATCTATCTATTCCCTATTTTCTACTATTTAAACTACTATTATCTAAAATCTATCTATCTATCTCATATCTATCTATCTATCATCTATCCATATAAAACTATTTATCTATTATCTATCTACTCTATTTTCTACCTATCTATCCGCCCTATCTGTGTTTGTGTTTTTTCTGATATCTGTTTGCCCATTTTTACGATATTTCTATACATCCATCTATCTGTGCTCCTATCTCATATCTGTCTATACATTCATGTCAATCAAATGGTGTCATCGTTCAGTGTGTTGATAAAAAATTTAACGAGTACAAAAGACAAAGTCATTTTGCAACTTCAGCTACTTTTGAGTTAAATTCCAGAGAAGGGGTTCTTGACTGACACTTTTTAGACCAACTATTTCTTTATCTGTTTGCTGTCATGGGACACCTTTGATTACAATTATCCGACCCTCCAAGGTATTTTTGTGATTTGAATTACACCAGCCCAAAAAACAGAGGGTGTGTTCATCTAAAGTTTTAAAACTGCTTTAAAAATGGCGTTTCCTTTTTCTTATATAAGTTTCCTGTGGTGATGTAACTTGTACTCTAGGAAGCGCGGTTTTTCCTGCCGAAACGCGTCAAGTCTTGATTTTATTGTTGCTACTTTTTTAATTTTGCGATGGCAAAGTCCTTGCAATTTTTAAAATAAAGACCTCTTTTAACTAAAACCTTTCGGAACATTGCCCTTTCCCCTTTCCTAAGTGGCCGGGGCCATCCTTTTTACTGCTTACTATTATCTATCTATCAAACTATCTATCTTTTCTAATTTTCTAATTTTATCTTTATATCTATCTATTATCTATATCTTTTCTCACATCTTTTCTATCTATCTATTTTCTATCTTTTCTATCTATTTTTCTATTATTTTATCTCAAAACTCTTATTATCTCATATTTTATCTATCCCATATCTATCATCTAAACTATCTATCCCAAATTTCTTTTTGTAAAAAACCCAGGCGAATAAGGGGTGAGATCCGGCCGGGACTTGCCAAAAAATCCAAATGACCCTTTCGGGGAAAAAATAATTAGTTGCCTTTATTAAAAAAAAGCCCCTATGGGTTCTTACCCCAAGCATTTTAAAAAAAAAGAACTAAAAGCAAAAACTTTACGCGTTTCGCGGGGGATTTCCCCCGTTCCTTTGAAGTCTATACCATTTTAAAAAAAACACATTTTTTAAATTTGGTAAAACTGGGGCCCCAAATTTTCTAGTTCTGTGGGAAAAAGTATCTGATACGTGCTTTCTTTTGTTGCCCGGTCCCAATTTTTAAGGGTGTCCAGTGATTTGCTGGGAAGTATGTCAGTCACAGAAATGTATGTCTATCTATCTATATCCCAAACCCATAAACTATCTATTATCTATCTATCTATCTTTATATAAACTTTCATATCTGTCTGTTATGTATCTATTATGTATTTTATCGATCTTCTAACCCGTCAAAAAGAAAAACTCGGGGGAGTAGCGCCCCAGAGGTAAGTGAGTCATGCACTATTGGGGTGGATCAGTGTTTCGTTTAAATTTTTTTAAAATTATTTAAAACAATACAAAGTATAAAATCTAAATCCCAACCCCCGTTTCGTAGCGAAATACGGGCACTTTATCAGGGGGTGTTAAACATTTAAAGTTGGGACATTTATAGTGTCAGGCCCGTAATAGAATTTCACGGAGATCAGGTCTAAACCCGCTCCCTGTGACTGTGGCTCTTCCGGGGCCCAAAAGACGCCTGGTTTGGGATGACACCCGGGCAGTTTACAAACGAGGGTTTCACTGGCAAAAAGGGACTGCGTTTTTGTGGACAGTTTTTTGGGGTCAATCTTAGACAGTTAACGTGTGATTAACTCTTTGATTGCTTAAATTTTTATTAGAAAAATTTTTTAAGTTCCAAAAAATTATTCTAAAAGCCCCTAATTTAATTTTACTTTTTGAGTGATCACTACCCTTTCGGCCGATAGTACTTGAAAAATTTTTGATAGTTACATTTCCCGAAACTTTTGGGGAATAGGTGTGTTAGGCTATGTTCAACGGCTTTTTTCGGGGCATATTTGGGAGTTTTGTCCTTTTAAAACGTCCGAAAAAGTTTCAATTTCGTGTCACAAAAGTGTGGCACGTATTTCGCATCGTAAATACTTTCCACATTCTTTACTATGGGGATTTACTTGCAAATTAACGCCTCAAAAAGTGACAGGGGACTTAATTTTACGATCGTATTTACGGACGTATTTACGCCCGTAATAACGTCGGGGAAAATACGCCTGTGTGAATGACGAGGCGTATTTTACATTGGAATCAATGCTAACCTAATTGTTCATTATTTGAAAAGTATTTCAGGACGTATTTTACGGACGTAAATACGTCCGTAAATACGCCCCGAAATAAGCCGTGTGAACATAGCCTTAAACATATGGCAATGTTATGCATATCTTGAACGTCAACCCGTATATATAATGTTTAAAAGAGACTTTGATGGATACATAGGGAAAAGATCGATCGCAAGTGTGAGAACGAGTTCTCTCGGACGATACCGTTCCTCGACTAAGGTTTACAGGCGGAATCCCCCCTAAAACAACAAAAAGCACAACATATGGCAGCTGTATGATACACTGGTGGTGAAGCATTGTATATATGAAGGAAGGAGAGAGTTACATATAATGTCTAGAGCAAGGTAGAAGCTCTCGTAGGGACGGCTGATATAGATACTGTTATACAGACAAAATGTTTGTATTCAGAAGAAAGAGTATGTGATACAAAATGACAAATATCTGTGTGACTGCAAAGGACGCACCGAATGCTGTGAATGTCCCACATATAGACCAACATATCTGCTAAAAAGGTGAGTGATCTCGGGATAATGGATATTATGGACTTGTATCACTTAGATGCCTGGTACAGTATGCATTGTAATACATTCATCTGATGTGTTCCGCATGAGTAATGGAAACTTTGATTGCTTGCTGCATGTAGTTAATATAATATAGTTGCTTCCAACTTGATTAATACATCTATTGTTTCCAAATTGTTGAAACTAAAGATGCATGTGCTCTATATGAAAACTGTAAGAATAACCCCAAAAGTGAATGAGGTGTATTGGACAGTGTGAAACATATTGAGTGTCATATAACTTCTAGCTAATCGACGGTCAAATGTGGTGTGTTGGACAGTGTAAAACATTGTGAGTGTCATAGAAATTCTAGCCTACTGTGTAGTATATAATAGTGCTAGGGACTCAAAAAAAAAAAAAAAAACTGGTTGTATCCAATAGACATTTGCCTTAGGGTGCTTTCACACAGTGCGTTTTTGGTGCGTTTTTGATGCGTTTTTCAATGCATTTTTTTTGCAGGAAGTTACAGCAATTAATGCTGTATATTACTGCACACCAATCGCGGCAAAACTCGTGATAAATTCGTTGGTAAAATCGCGGTAATTACCGCGATTTTTGTGCAGCAATGTACAACATTAATTGCTTTACCTTCCTGCACAAAAAATGCATTGAAAAACGCATCAAAAACGCACCGTGTGAAAGCACCCTTAGTGTTATGTGCTATGGCTGCGTACTATAATCAGGTTTATGTGATACATAGACCCTACTACAGTTGAGTCACAGTTATGGGTATGTTTAGAGGATCAATTCAACCACTTCATTTAAACCCTGAGGATGGATGGTTTTTAATCGGAAATCCCAATATGTTCTCTTTTTTGTAACAACGGGGAATTTGGGGTTTACTATCAAGAGGAACCATGTCAATGGGAGTGATTGTCAATTTGGAAAAATCCTGATGGTGTGTCTCCGTGAAGTGTTTGGCGACCCCTTGTCTGAGGTCACTTTTTATAATGCTATGTCTATGTCCATTCAGTCTGACTCTTAGGCAGTGTTCACATGGCTTATTCAAGCCGTAATTGCGGGACGGATTTCGCCCGCAGTTACGGCTTGAATAAGGGTCGGGGTGGGGGCGCGGCGGGGGAGCTGCCCGCCAGACCCATAGACAATGCATTTTTACAGCACGGACGCGCCGTAAATAATGTGCATGTCACTTTCTCCCCGCCCGATGGATTCGCCGAACGGGGACGGGGACGGAATCCATAGTTCTCTATGAGAGCAGTGGATTACCATAGTTACTGGGACGGGTTGGAGCCGTATTGCAGCGCAAATCCGGCACGCAGTACGGCTCCAATCAGTCCCAAAATAAGCCGTGTGAACGAGGCCTTAGGGGACAAGTTGTACGTCCCACATATTGTATGTTACACGTGCACTGTATAACATAAATGACAAAGCTGGAATTACATGACAAGTTGTGTCTGATTTTGAGTGTTTCCTGAGTGACACAAGACTGGATGTACTCAGTGGTTACAATGCTTTTACAACATAGACAACCTTGTGAATTACAACAAAAACTTCCTGAGACCAGCATGGAATTTTTTTCTGGGACAGTGCTTGTTTGGTTCTTATTTTGAAAAACCCTTTTGCTTGGTGCCAGGATTCCCTTTAGGTTTGGAGCTCGTCTGAACACCAAACCTGGTCTGTCAGGGATGACATATAGATATAGGTATAAGCACAGATAAACCAGACATTACATTATGAAAAAGCTACTTACAAATCAGACACGAGGTGTGAGGGCCCTGCCCACAAGAGCTTACAATCTATTAGGGTGTATGGGTGAAACAAAGGGGGAGAAATGCTTGATTTACAATGGACCAGCCATGTTACATAAATATGGGGTAGTATACATAAAAAGTGGATGAACCTGCCATCCCCACCATACATCTATGTACAGAAAAGTGCCTGTGGGTGCCAAAGAGCAGCAAGTGACGAATGTGTGACAGAATTTGGGGGGTTAATAATTAGGGATCTTGGTCGGCTTGTCTAAGGCCGTGTTCACACGGCTTATTCCCCACGGATTTGTGAGCCGTATTGAGCTCACAAATCCGTCGGGAATAAGGGGCGGGACGGGGGTGCGTCCGCGCCGTAAATAATGTGCATGTCACTTTCTCCCCCCGCGGCGGCTTTGCCGAGCGGGGCGGAGCGACGGTTTTCCACTGTTCTCTATGAGAGCAGTGGATTTCCCTTTAATGACAGGGACGGATTGGCGCTGTACTGAAGCGCAAATCCGGCGCGGAGTACGGCGCCAATCCGTGCCCAAATAAGCCGTGTGAACGAGGCCTAAGAAGATGAGTTCTCAGAGCGCACTCACCGGGTTGTGAGTGTGCCTGATCACATGGGGTAACATGTTCCAGAGAACTGGTGCAATACGTGCGAAATCTTGGAGACAGGCATGGGAGGTTCAGATGAGTGAGGTGTGTAATCTTAGATCAGTAGCAGAGCGGAGAGACTGGGTAGGGTGGTAGACAGAGATAAGGGAGGAGATGTATGGGGTGCAGCACTGTGGAGAGACCGGGTAGGGTGGTAGACAGAGATGAGGGAGGAGATGTAGGGGGTGCAGCACTGTGGAGAGACCGGGTAGGGTGGTAGACAGAGATGAGGGAGGAGATGTAGGAGGGTGCAGCACTGTGGAGAGCTTTATGGGTGAGAGTGATGAGTTTATGTTGTATTCTGTACTGAATGGGCAACCAGTGCAGTGACTGACACAGGGTAGAGGCATCGGTATAGCGGCTGGAAAGAAAGACGAGCCTGGCTGCTGTATTCAGGACAAATTGGAGAGGGGAGAGTTTACAGAGAGGGAGACCTATAAGCAGGGAGTTACAGTAGTCAAGACGAGAATGAATAAGAGCCACAATGAGATTCTGAGCTGTTTCCACAGTGAGAAATGGACGGATTCTGGAGATGTTCTTGAGGTGCAGGTGACAGGAGCGGGCAAGGGATTGGATATATGGGGAGAAGGACAGGTCAGAATCTAGTATAACCCCAAGACAGTGGGACTGCTGCCTAGGAATTATGGTGGTGCCACACACTGAGACAGAAATAGCAGGTGGGGGTTGGGTAGTAGACGGGGGGGGGGGGGGGGGGGGATGACTAAAAGTTCAGTTTTGGTGAGATTTAGTTTAAGAGAGAAGACATCATGTCAGAGACAGCGGCCAGACAGTCACTGGTGGTTTGTGGCAGAGCAGGAGTGATGTCCCGGGAGGAGGTGTATAGTTGAGTGTCATCAGCGTAGAGATGGTACTGGAAGCCAAATCTGCTGATGGTTTGTCCAATGGGGGCTGTGTAGATAGAAAAGAGGAGAGGACCCAAAAACGGATCCCTGAGGGAAAACCCCGACAGCAAAAGGGAGGGGGAGGAGGTAAAACCTGCAAATTTAGACAGTGAAGGAGCGGTCAGAGAGTTAGGATGAGAACCAAGAGAGAGCGGTGTCCTGGAGGCCAATGGTGCTGAGCATGCGGAGGAGAAGGTGGTGGTCTACAGTGTCAAAAGCTGCAGGTGTATGGGGCCCGGCCGATCTGTGAAGCAAGGGGGTGCCCGCTTGCCGGCGGCAGGTACCGCCCCCTTGCTTCACAGGAATGTCAGCTATTTTTAAATATAGATATGGAGAGGAGGGCTTGGAGTGGGGCCCCCACACATCTCAGGGGCCCGTTCTCTGCCTCCGTGTCACAGCTCCACATATAGACATTTTCAGTGTCTCCTGCGCTCTGACCGGAGCAGCCGGGCCCCGCCTCCCTTGTTTCAGATGTTTGGTAAAGGCTCCAGGCCTGTTCTATTTACCAAGCTCTAAGCATCAGGGCCGCACAGGCAGCCAAGATGCTACTGATATACTGAGGAGGCTCCGCAGCCTGAATACCCCGGCAGCAGAGTCACTGGCTGCCTGTGGAGAGACGGGACCCTGTGAGGGGGAGAGAGGGAGGAGGAGGTCACATGGGTGAAAGGGGGGCGGGGGGAAAGACCAGCAGAGGAGGAGGAGGGCTGCTTATTTTCACATAGTTTTGTAAAGTAAGTGTGTGCAGAGGGCGGGACGACGGGTAGGCAGAGGTAGGCAATCGCCTAGGGCCCCCTACCTCTGCCTATCCCTAAGGGGCGCAGGCCGGGCCCCGAACCTCGCCGGGCTCCGGGCCGCTGCCGGGGGCCTGAAGCGCCGGCGATCTCTGTGACCCCTTCTGCGGAGCAGAGAGCGAGCGCTCCCTGCTCCGCAGACAGTGTCGGACCCACTCACCGGAGGATCGCTGGACCCTTTCTGTTATGCCGCAGGGCCCGGGAACACAGCGGGGCCACCGGGTCCTCATAGCGCTGAGGACCCCCGCGGCCCCGTGGGGGCTCAGATGGCAGGTCGCGATGAAGTGATGTCATCGCGACGTCTGCCTCTCCTCGGGCGCACAGCGGTCATAGGCTGTGCGCTCCGAGGAGCTGCCCGAGGAGCGTCCGGCGCTGGAGGCGGGGGCCCCAAGGAGAGCGCGCAGCCGGGGCAGCAGGTAAGTATTAATGTTGTTGTTTTTACCTGCCTGTAGCCCCTATATGCCTGCCTGTAGCCCCTATATGCCTGCCTGTAGCCCCTATACGCCTGCCTGTAGCCCCTATACGCCTGCCTGTAGCCCCTATACGCCTGCCTGTAGCCCCTATACGCCTGCCTGTGGCCCCATACGCCTGCCTGTAGCCCCTATACGCCTGCCTGTAGCCCCTATAAGCCTGCCTGTGGTCCCATACGCCTGCCTGTGGGCCCCATATGCCTGTCTGTGCCCCCATATGCCTGCCTGTGGACCCTATACGCCTGCCTGTGGCCCCTATGCGCCTGCCTGTGGCCCCTATATGCCTGCCTGTGGGCCCTATACGCCTGCCTGAGCCCCCATTACTGCCTGCTGTGGCCCCTATAACGCCTGCCTGTGGCCCCTTTTACGCCTGCCCGTGGGTCCCATACGCCTGCCTGTGGGCCCCATATGCCTGCCTGTTGGGCCCCATACGCCTGCCTGTTGGGCCCCATACGCCTGCCTGTGTGGCTCCTATTACGCTGCCTGTGGCCCCTATACGCCTGCCTGTGGCCCCTATACGCCTGCCTGGTCCCCCCACACGGGCCCGCCCCGAGCCCCCATACGCCTGCCTGAGCCCCCATATGCCTGCCTGTGGCCCCTAGCTATAAACATGCCTGAGCCCCTATAGCTATATACATGTCTGAGCCCCTATAGCTATATACCTGCCTGAGCTCCTATAGCTATATAACCTGCCTGAGAGTGCCCCAATATCTATATACCTGCCTGAGAGTGACCCTATATCTATATACCTGCCTGAGAGTGACCCTTTATCTATATACCTGCCTGAGTGCCCCTATATTTATATACCTACCTGTTAAGGGGACAATATACATATACCTCCTGACTGAGAGGGCATAATCTTATATACCCGTCTAACTGAGGGGACTTATATACTATAATTAAGGAGATTTCTGGAAATGTGAGGATTCTAAGATATTTGTGTCCAAATCTGCAGGAAACGAGTATTGGCCGGGAGCAATCAGCATGAAGGTGAGAACCGGATGGAGAAGAGAAAGGGGAAAGGGGAACGACGCCTTTAACAGAAAAGACGTCTCCTGTGAGTCACTAAATGTAACAGCAGGGTAATCACTTATATGTCTGCAGAGGGCTACAACAACTAGTTATCTACCACTATCTTGGTCCCGTATGGCGGTGGTATATGTCTTCAGAGCCTGTGTACAGCTGATGTCAATGTGGGGGTCGCGTTTCGGTCAGGGTCTGGCAGGATTATTTGAGCCTTAAGTAGTAATAGTTTTGGGGGCTTGGTTTTGTAGGAGGGTTTTTAGTAACAATCATTCGTTGGTAGATTTGCTCCATGTATCGGTGGATTATTTGGTGACGGTTTATTTAGGGGTATTTGTCATATGGAGGGGAGCGATTTTGAAAAAGCAAATTTGTCAGGGGGTGATTTTCATTGTGCAGTGACTGCTTGAGAGGATGGACGGGAGCTATGTGGAATATGCAGAAAATTTAGTGACAGGACTGGCGCCAGGGGTGAGAGGAATTAGTGTGTGTGGGGGGGGGGGGGCATTTTTTGGGGAGCGAGGGGGGGGCGCCATTGGCTGTACTCGCCTAGGGCACCGAAATGCCTTGTCCCGGCCCTGAGTGTGTGGATATATACTGGGCATGGATATGTGTGTGCATATATACTGGCCATGGATATGTGTGTGTGCATATATACTGGGCATGGATATGTGTGTTTTGCATAAAATTTCTGGGCCATGGATATGTGGGGTGTGCATATATACTGGCCCTGGATATTGTGGGGTGTGGGATATAATACATGGCCATGGATATGTGTGTGTGCATATATACTGGCCATGGATATGTGTGTGTGCATATATACTGGCCATGGATATGTGTGTGTGCATATATACTGGCCATGGATATGTGTGTGTGCATATATACTGGGCATGGATATGTGTGTGTGCATATATACTGGGCATGGATATGTGTGTGTGCATATATACTGACCATGGATATGTGTGTGTGCATATATACTGACCATGGATATGTGTGTGTGCATATATACTGACCATGGATATGTGTGTGTGCATATATACTGACCATGGATATGTGTGTGTGTGCATATATATGCTGGACATGGATATGTGTGTGTGCATATATACTGACTATGGATATGTGTGTGCGCATAGATAGATAGATATAAGATACATAGATATGAGACAGATAGATAGATAGATATGAGATAGATGGATGGATAGATAGATAGATAGATAGATAGATAGATAGATAGATAGATATGAGGGAGATAGATAGATATGAGATAGATGGATAGATGAATAGATAGATAGATGGATGAATAGATAGATAGATGGATGGATAGATAGATAGATGGATGGATAGATAGATAGATAGATGGATGGATAGATAGATAGATAGATGGGAGATAGATAGATAGATGGGAGATAGATAGATAGATAGATAGATAGATAGATGGGAGATAGATAGATAGATGGGAGATAGATAGATAGATATGAGATAGATAGATAGATATGAAATAGATAGATAGATATGAAATAGATATGAGATAGATAGATATGAGATAAATAGATAGATTTGAGATAGATATATAGATAGATATGTGATAGATAGATAGATATATAGATATATATGTGATAAATAGATAGATAGATAGATATGAGATAGATAGATAGATAGATAGATATGAGATAGATAGATATGAGATACATAGATATGAGACAGATAGATAGATAGATATGAGATAGTAGATAAAAGATGATAGATAGATAGATAGATAGAGATAATAGATAGATATGAAAATACTGTAGATAGATAGATAGATAGATAGATAGATAGGAGATAGATAGATATGAGATAGATAGATAGATATGAGATAGATATGAGATAGATAGATATGAGATAGATAGATATGAGATAGATAGATAGATATGAGATAGATAGATAGATATGAGATAGATAGATAGATATGAGATAGATAGATAGATATGAGATAGATAGATAGATAGATATGAGATAGATAGATAGATAGATATGAGATAGATAGATAGATATGAGATAGATAGATATGAGATAGATAGATAGATAGATAGATATGAGATAGATAGATAGATAGATAGATATGAGATAGATAGATAGATAGATAGATATATATGAGATAGATACATAGATAGATATGATAAATAGATAGTTTAGATATGGATAAAATATGAGATAGATAGATAAATAGATAGATATGAGATAGATAGATAGATATGAGATAGATGGATAGATATGAGATAGATAGATAGATATGAGATAGATAAATAAATAGGAGATAGATAGATAGATATGAGATATATAGATAGATAGATAGATAGATAGATAGATAGATATGAGATAGATAGATAGATATGAGATAGATAGATAGATGGATAGATAGATATGAGATAGATACATAGATAGATATGAGATAGATATGAGATAGATATTAGATAGATAGATAGATAGATATGAGATAGATAGATAGATAGATAGATAGATAGATAGATATGAGATAGATAGATGGATAGATAGATAGATGGATGAATAGATAGATAGATGGGAGATAGATAGATATGAGATAGATAGATAGATAGATATGAGATAGATAGATAGATATGAGATAGATAGATAGATATGAAATAGATATGAGATAGTTTAGATATGAAATAGTTATGAGATAGATAGATATGAGATAAATAGTTTAAAATTGAAAATAGATATATAGATAGATATGTGATAAATAGATAGATAGATATATAGATATATATGTGATAAATAGATAGATATGAGATAGATAGATAGATAGATATGAGATAGATATATATGAGATAGATAGATATGAGAGATAGAGATAGATAGATATGAGATAGATAGATAGATAGGAGATAGATAGATAGATAGATAGATAGATAGATAGATAGATATGAGAGATAGATATGGGATGGATAGATAGATATTAGATAGATAGATAGATAGATATGAAATAGATAGATAGATAGATAGATATGAAATAGATTGATAGAGAGATTTATAGAAGATAAATAGGAGACAAGATGCGATAGATATGACATAGGTAGTTTAGATAGATTGATAGATAAATAAGATGTGATATGTCTGTGCTATTGACTGGCAGTCTCTGGGCAGTGGGCTAGAGTGGGTTGAGGCTGCGGCTCCTTCTTCCTGTGCTGGTACCTGGTCCAGGCGCAGTTGGGTGACACCGGGACACTATTGATGTCCCTGGAGGAGACGTCTTTGGTTATGTGGTTACCATACTAAGGCGGAAAGAATGTCCCGGAGGCCAAACCTGGTGCCCATCTCCCAGAAGCAGGTAAGGGGAACACACTATTTGCTTACATTATATTTTAGTCAGGTGAGGGAGGGGGGGGCAGATAATTTGTGTTTTGAATGCTTTCCTGTCTGCTTTGCCTCCTGCAAAATTTTCCTCCAACTTTTTACAGTCACAGAGACTTCTGCAGGATGTATGGCTCACTCCACTGAACGGCCTAACTGTAGCCAGCAGAAGGGTGTGATAGTAGCTCGCTAGAATAACAATATACTGCAGTGCCTAAGTGCTATAGTATATTGGGTTCCAGCGATCATTTCTATAAGTACCCAAGAGAGATTGAAGAGAAAAAAATTATATAACATGGTAATCTAGAAAAAAAAAACGCCCCCTCCCCACGATTTTTTTTTTGTGGTACAGCAAGGGGGCCCAGACAATTTGGATGTATTGGGCCCTGAAATTCCTGATGGCAGCCCTGGCTACCGCCGTCTGACTCTGGTGATGCGGTGTGTGAGTGGTGCCAACATGTCCAGTTTGGTAGAGAGAGTTTCATTATAACTTTTAATAACCAGGTCAGGACAGGAGATGGAGGAGATTGGAGGCAGTGAGGACTGTATCGTGTCAATGAGTTCTATCTCTATCTATCTCATATCTATCTATCATCTCATATCTATCTATCTATCCATCTATCTATCCATCTATCTCATATCTACCTATCTATCTATCTCATATCTACCCATCTATCTATCTCATATCTACCCATCTATCTATCTCATATCTATCTATCATCTCATATCTATCTATCTATCCATCTATCTATCCATCTATGAGACAGATAGATAGATAGATATGAGATAGATAGATAGATAGATAGATAGGTATGAGATAGATAGATAGGTATGAGATAGATAGATAGATAGATAGATAGATAGATAGGAGATAGATAGATATGAGATAGATAGTAGATAGATGGATAGATGAATAGATAGATAGATGGATGGATAGATAGATAGATAGATAGATGGGAGATAGATAGATAGATGGGAGATAGATAGATAGATAGATAGATATGAGATAGATAGATATGAGATAGATAGATAGATAGATATGAAATAGATAGATAGATATTAGATAGACAGATAGATATGATATAGATAGATAGATATGAGATAGATAGATAGATAGATATGAGATACATAGATAGATAGATAGATATGTGATAAATAGATAGATAGATATGAGATAGATAGATATAAGATAAATAGATAGATAGATAGATAGATAGATATGAGATAGATAGATAGATAGATATGAGATATATAGATAGATAGATAGATAGATAGATAGATAGATAGATATGAGATACTGTAGATAGATAGATAGATAGATAGATAGATAGATAGGAGATAGATAGATATGAGATAGATAGATAGGAGATAGATAGATATGAGATAGATAGATAGATAGATAGATAGATATGAGATAGATAGATAGATAGATAGATAGATATGAGATAGATATCTATCTATCTATCTCATATCTATCTATCTATCTCATATCTATCTATCTATCTATCTATCTCATATCTATCTATCTATCTATCTATCTCATATCTATCTATCTATCTCATATCTATCTATCTATCTATCTCATATCTATCTATCTATCTATCTATCTATCTCATATCTATCTATCTCATATCTATCTACCTCATATCTATCTACCTCATATCTATCTACCTCATATCTATCTCAAATCTATCTATCTCATATCTATCTATCTCATATCTATCTATCTATCTCATATCTATCTATCTATCTCATATCTATCTATCTATCTATCTCATATCTATCTATCTATCTATCTCATATCTATCTATCTATCTCATATCTATCTATCTATCTCTCTCATATCTATCTATCTCTCTCATATCTATCTATCTATCTCTCTCATATCTATCTCATATCTATCTATCTCATATCTATCTCTCTATCTCATATCTATCTATCTATCTCTCTCATATCTATCTCATATCTATCTATCTCATATCTATCTATCTCATATCTATCTATCTATCTCATATCTATCTATCTCATATCTATCTATCTATCTATCTCTCTCATATCTATCTATCTATCTCATATCTATCTATCTCATATCTATCTATCTATCTATCTATCTATCTATCTATCTATCTATCTATCTCATATCTATCTATCTATCTCATATCTATCTACCTATCCACCCTTGGACAGTATCCTTTTCCTTCCTACGGTTCTTTTTGTCAGTATTACATCTTCCATCATCACATTAATACACTTTGTGCTTCACTTGGAAATATTCCCATAATTTCTGATTTTTCTCTGCATCAGCAAATTATACCATGAAGAGTTTGAGCTGCGGTTGGTTCGGGTCACAAAGATATTATAAAGCAATTAGTAATAGTGCGGCTGCTCCCTCCGTCCTCCTGATGAGAATCGTCTCTTATTGCCACTCACACAGCAGCAGTTCTAGATGCAAAACTGCCTTTGTTGCCCATAGCAACCGATCACAGCAGCAACCAATCACAGCACAGCTTTCATGTCTTGTGCTGCTCCTGAAAAGCGAAAGCTCCGCTATGATTGGTTGCTGCTATGATCGGTTGCTACGGGCAACAAAGGCAGTTTCGCATCTACACCTTTTGTATAAATCTGCCCCATGGATGATGGGGGAGGGTAATTCATGTGGCTACTAATCAATTAAATTAAGAACACGAGTGCGTGCTCCACATACGGCTATTGGCCATGTCGTGGTGGCGCTTGGGCTGCTTCCTGACTGCCCCATATTTTACCACCTTAATCCCATCACCGCCGCAGCCAGTTTTGACGTTCCTAACAGAGGTCCATTTTTTGTCACTTTATGTGGGAATAACTTTTTAATACTTTACCTATCCATGTGATTCAGAGACTGTTTTCTCTCGTGACATATTGGGGTACATGTATGAAAACTGTCTAGGTCTAAAATTCACTTTGTTGCCCATAGCAACCAATCAGAGCACCCATTAATTCATATAGTGCTCTGGGT
>JAODAL010034281.1:0-44462 GCA_025379985.1 Phyllomedusa bahiana
GGTTCCACAAGATACGTTTACCTATAGAACCCTATGCATCTGCTTTTTCCCTGCTGCAGGGTGTGTTGGTCACCTTTTCAAGGTACCCATTGAAGTACCATCTATGGAGGACAAAAATGTATTCGTGAATGGGGCATATTAAAAAAATTATATGCTCGCCACTGATATCTATGAAAGATTAATGCTTGATCATCTGATTTAGAAGAAAGAAAAGTACATTCTGTTTTGGTGTAGGCACAAGATTCCCATGCAGATTCATTTTTGAAAAAATGTAAGATACACGTGTAAATTCAATTTAAATTATAATTTAACTTTCTTGTACCCATTAACCTCCCCCCCCCATACCCTCTTTATAGAAGCAGTCAGAGGTCAGCCAAGGGCCTGTTGTGCAAGATCAGTATATGTCTAAGATTTTGTAGACATATTGAAAAGCGCTTTTTAAATGGAGTAGTCCCTCCCACACACTTAGTCGCTGAACAGCAGCTCAGGAGGGAGTATGGTGCTGTAGTGTCCATCCTGCATATCTCACACCTTACCTGCTGTTACATTTGTCTATAATGGTACAAAGTATGCATCATTTTTTTCTTAACAAAAGACTCACCTACTGGATATTAACACCTCAAGGACTCAATAACAACTATGATATTCATTATACTTTTATATATCATCCATTGTTTGTTCTTGTGAATCTTATACCATTTAATATTTTTTATTTCTGTGTTTGTATTTGTTTCTTTGACTGCTCATGGCGGTAAGATCAGCATTCTGTCATCTTTTTCAATTCAGCGATGAACTTCTATTGAGCATATACATATTAGGAATCAGAACCTTTAAGTCACCTGTTTCTCAAAAAACTGCACACTCTCTGATGTATTATCTACTGCTGCATCTGCACCTTCTGCTTCTTTTTTTGTCCTGATTTACATCCACTGTGCCCTTTTCTTTTTGACAGTTAGGGAAACGCCTTTACAGGAAAATTGCAGTTTCTGGAAATTTAATGGCCTTTTGTTTTCAAAATCAGCAATTAAATTATTGGAAAAAGGTTTTTTGTTTTGGTTGATTTTGTGACGTGTACTACATATACTGCAATAAATAATTAGAACCACATTATGAGAAAAATAAGAACAGACATAGACTGTATGTGAGTCTAGCTGAGTTTAGATGGTCATGATCCTGATAGTGCAAGCAAATTCTTTCTAACATGTTTTTTAACATGCTTAAACACGTAATAAAGATTTTAGTTTTTCATATTTTCATAGAGGCACAAGCACAGTTTGTGCAAGATCTGATATGTCTCAATGGAGTCTGACAGAGCTTGTGCCTATTTTATAGCAATATGTAAATATTAGAAAGATAAAAAGGGTTGACACCATTTTTAAAACAACAAGGTCAGGGTTGAATTTCAATTGGGTTAAATCGTGGTAGTCGACTGAAGCAGTAAGCCTTTTTCCCTTATGTCAAGGAATTTTAGTGATTACATGGAGCCCATCCAATGAATGAATGAGCAATCATGGGAGTGCCAAATATGATCTGCAAAAGCTCTCAATTAATGCTTTTAGTGCAAAGTGGGAAGTCTATTGTGCATTGGGGTATTGCTATCTTATCCTGCATGACCTGCTGGCGTTGCACAGAGACCCCTGAATCATAGCAATCCCAATCTTAAGACATGTGTAGATGAGAATTTAAACTACGGGCAGACATGTATGATCGGGTTTTTCACCCTTTTCTTGCATCAAATGCGCCTAGGGAATTGATGTCTAATGCACCAAACGAATGTGTTAGGCGCATTGTTCGCAAGACTAGACACTTTTTTTTAAAGCGGCCTAACATGTCGGGGCTTTTGGGTGTGTGGTGCACCCACACTCATATAATTAGGCAAACTAGGGGCACATTAGCTGCTTCGAACAAGCGACTATTTCAATATGTGGTCTGCTGGGCCTGAGAGTCGGAAAGTGGGGCTAGATTGGGGTTAGGAAAAAACAAAAATTTCAATATTTCTCAATCTTGGGTTACACCAGTACAATAACTTGAAAAAGTAATTTATTATAATATCAAACAATTTTATATAATAAATTTTTTAAATTTAATAAAAATGTTTATAATATAAAATGAATTAAAAATATATAATGTCCCAAAAATATAAAAATTTCTCCATAAAACTTGTATTTTAGGATTAAAAGAATCTTAAAACTGATTTTACATTCTAAAAACCCATGATGATGATGTTGTTCAGATTTTAAAATTTTAAATTTTGTACTACTCTTAAATTTTAAATTTATTTTGTGCTGCTCTCACCCTTCATTCTACATACAGCAGAGCCAGGCACACCAAGGTTTTGCTGGGACCTGTTGGTTCACATGCAAGATGAGTATCATAGTTTCTATACTTGGATGCTGATTCTAATGACTTTTCTTTTATTCGCAGACCTATGTCTATAGCTTCGTTTATATATGTTGTGGCGATTACTGATGGCGCTAAGGTTTTCAGTTAATGCACCAAAAACACACAGGCAAGGTGCAATGAATTTTAGACCACATTTAATGAATGCACCCAAAATCACTTTCATGCATTAAGAGCATTTACATGAAAAACCAGATGAGAAAAATAAACTTCGAATGACCTGTTCCATACATGCCATCCTTATTCTCAGCTCCCTCGCACTCGTGCATTCCAATCTCCACTAACTCCATAGAAAGAGAAACATATGATTTATCGTGGGAATAGCAGTGAATGCAAAACAAATAAAAATGGCATAATTTTCTATACAAACTGCAGAAAAGCCAATACATCTGCAACTACAATGACAAATTAATCTCTTTTTAGCCTATTAGTGCAAGGTTTGAACATTTGCGGTGGTGACCAACCTTAAAATCAATTTCTGTAACTTGTTTGCACGCCTTATCTAAGTGCCTATAATGTTGTTAAAGTAGTTTTCCATCTTGTAGAAACCTTACATGAGGCGAATTTTTAGATCGCTAGGGAGACTGCCTCAGTGTAAGGGGAAGGTGGTTGCATTCTGCAACAGTTCTCATTGTTCATTTTCTAGTGAGTTCTGATGTAGTTGAGGCGAGTTGGGCGTGGGTATTATTTAAGATGATTAAAACTTTGTTTTAGTTGGCCCAGGCATAGTACTTGAGATGAAGTACAAATAGAGAAAATACTTATATACAGGTCTTCACCCATAAACATGGCAACATTAAAAAACAAGTGGACAAGCACTTTTTCAAAATTAATGGAGAGACTTACGTGCTCCTGTTCCTTTTTTCTCAAATTGGTTCTTTCATCATCTTGTACATGTCTTTTACATTTGCTGCCTTGTGTTTACAGATTCTCTGTGTTCTGTTTATATTTCTCTTGTAATTATTTTCCTTCTTCATGTCTTTCTCCTGTGTAATTTTGACTCATCCTCATACATCCTTTCATTGCAGACATGTTCTAACTGCTCAGTGTATCTAACAAAATGGTACTTAATTTCAGGTAATTTAGAATGATGGAAGGTTAGGAACTTGACACCTGGAGAAAGGTTATCAAAGTATTTATATATCTGTATACAGATGTCAAAAGATAAGAATGTTTAAGACTTATCATGTACTATCGTTCATTTAGTGGCATCTTAAGGAAAGCCTGGTGCCTTTTTAAACGAAACAGTTATGTACCTCTCACCGGCATTCCGGTAAAATCTTGAACCTATAAGTAAGAAAATATTACATGAATTTGCTCTAGTTAGGCAGCTACATCAAGGTTGTATTGCAGATTCTAATCATTTTAGTATGTACAATTGTTTGTATTAGATGTAACAAATTGGTTGAGTGGTTAATCTGGCTAGTAGGTACATCCCTTGAGGGGGGGGGTGGTGGGGGGGGGTGGTTACTAAATGGAAAATACCTTGTCACTAAGCTCCATAACAGTGAATTGTGATAAAAAAGTACACAAAACTAGGAGGGGTATTCAAGTTATGTGGGAAGCATTAATAGTGGAGATCTGTGATTGACTTGACTGATTGCATGCTCTCATATTTGAGCAGCTGGCCAACACTTGATTGTTGTTTCATGTACGATATATTGTTGATTGCATCCTTTTTCGGCAGGTAAATTAAGGCCGGGTTCTCAGGTTGCCATTGAAAAACAGGAACAGAAGTGGCAAATAAAATGTAGCTAATCTACAAAACCAAATGCATGGACTCTAATTACACCTGTTTTCCAAATCCAGAGTTAGCTACAGAACCACTGCCTTAACCCCTTTAAGCAAACGCTGAAAAGTAGTTACTGACAAGAATTTATTTTTTTTTTTTTGCCTCAAGTTGTATACTTTTTTTATTTTTTAAAAGGAGACACTAGTTGTATGAGGCCTCGTTTTATTCAAGATGAGTTGTATAATTTATGGGAGGGGGACATCTTTTTTGTTTTTTTTCTTTATTTCTTTTTACACCATTCACAATTCACACTTAATAAATTCTAAGATTAATTCTACAGGTTATTTACGGTTCATGTGAAATGTATACACGATTATTTTTATTTAAATATTTTTATTTTATTATTTATTTATAAATTTTCTATGTTTTTTTACTTTTTTTTAATATACCATGAAGGGATAACTGTTGTTATTTTATTTTTTACACTTAGTATTGTACTATCTTATTTCTTATATGGCTAAAACATTATAATCCAGTGTCAGTTTCTGTACACAGGCAGTGTTAGGGCAGCAACACAGTTGCCTGATCGCGGGCCTATCTAACACAGACATGCCTTTGGGGCTACTCTAGAGTACCCACAGCGGACTGACTGTGCAGGGCCGTTTTTCCGGGTCTATGTCAGGTAACGGGACCAGTCCGATCACCCGACCAGGCAGGAGACCCTTTGATGTCACGTTGCAGGTGGACGAACCGCGGCAATTAAAGGGTTTTTTTAAAGCATAGGGGAATGGAGGTTCTTCCCTGCTCCCCGGCAATTCTGCGAGGAGCTGTGCTGGGAACACTACACTCTTGGGTCAGCTTCATAGCATCAAATGGCTTTCAGTCACCACCTGTTATGCGACAACACCCAAATCTACATCCTGGCCCTAGATACTTACTGTCTGCTTCCTTGATCCCCGGACTCTCTTTTCTTCCATATCCTCTTTCTTCTCTCCCTCCCCTTAACTATATGGTGGTAGAAAACTGAATTCTTCATCTTTACTGTCCAACTCTATCCCTCCACTTGCAACTCTCCGATCTCACTGTAAAAAGGCTCCTATACTCTCAACGGTCCCGCCACGTCCACTGCCTTGGGATAACCCTTTAGGGTGCTTTCACTCGTGCAGTTTGGGTGCGGTTTGATGCGATTTTTTTAAGGGATGCGTTTTTTTGGGCAACATTGAAGATATAGCATTAATTGTTGTGCCTTACCTGCACAAAAACGCATCCAAAAAACGCAATAAAAATGCACCAAAAAAAGCACCGTGTGAAAAGCACCCTACTCCTCTTTGTCATTCAACCACACTATTCAAGGTCCTTGCTCTGCTTGCCGCCTCCTCCCTGAAAAACATCGCTCCACCTCGATCGCACTGCTCGCGCACTTAGCCCCTAATATATCAATACAAATGCTGGTCCATGCCTTTATTATCTCCATTCTAGACTACTGTACATCCTTCTCTGTGGCCTCCGTTCTCCAGCACCTTGGTCACCCTTCAATTATCCTCAACTCTGCTGCATGTCTTATCCATCTCTCTCCCGTACTCCTCGCCAATCCCCTCTGCTCAAATCTCTTACATGGCTATTCATTGCCAATGTGAATCCAGTTCAAATATTAACCTTGACCTTCAAGGCCAGAATCTCTGATTCTCACAGGACTCTGCTTCCTCTTATCAGCTCCTCACTCAATGTCTTCCGCAAAACTTCCCCATGCTTCCCCACTCATCTGGAACTCAGTTGTCCCCTAGCACATCAGTCACTTCACCATTTCCTAGCTTCAAAAAACAACCTGAAAAACATCTATTCAGGAATAAACCTATAACCACAAAAAATCCTGCTGCCACTAACACCTACAACAACCAAGGTCTGCGGTCTCTCTACTGTCTTTTCCACTCCTTCTCATTGTAGGGATTGTCAAGCCCCGCAGGGTCCTGTCTCCCTATTTGTACCAGTTTAGTTAAGTTTATTATCACCAAATGTATTTTTTGGCGTATGTTTTGTATGTAACCCCTTAATGTTTCAAGGCCTGAAATTATGGTTACACTTAAATCAATAATAATTAATTGATTTATATTACACTTGACAAAAAATAATAATAATAATTATTGGCCAGGATTTTTTACACTGAAGGTCTACGACTTTGTTTTTGAAAAATATATATTACAGGTTATGCAATACTGAGGTTTGATATGCGGACGTTGATCCTAGGATTTATTTGATTGCATACTGGAATCAAGAAGGAATTTTTGTATCTACCATGAGGCATTGAAATCTGCCTTATCATGGGTTTTTGCCTTATTTGGGTTAAAAACATAGGGTTATAGGTTGAAGTTGACCAGAGATGGTGTCAACCTTAGTAGTTATGCTAACTGTATAATGATGCAATCTCCTCATAAGCAACAAATTATCCTGTGAGCCTTCCCAAAGGACCTGTGACCAAAGTATAATGGATTTCTATGTCTATATTATGTATAAAACTAATAGTTTTCAAAATCATGAGCTCAAATTCAAACTTTGGGCTGTGATTAAGTTATGGCTAGTGCACACAGCTTATTCAAGCCGTAATTGCGGTACATTTAAAAAGGATTCCTCCCGCAATTTCTGACTGAATAGGGGTGGGGCGGGGGCGGGGCGGGGGGCGGGGCGGCGGGCGCGCTCAAAGGCCATAGACATTCATTATCACATTGCACGCATTAGGCTGCAATCGTCCCTAAATCTGCATGTGAAGGTCTTTATGTTTCATCGCTAGCTTCTTGGCCTCCATTTATAACAGACAAAGGATACTGGTGGTGGACAACCAAACTCAATAACTTCGAGTTTTTATTTTGAATGCTTGTAATTTTGATTTGCAAAATTATGTCAAAAATTATTTGAAGGAAACTGAAACAAAACCGAGGGGTCAATGAGGTCCATGGCATAGACTGAAGATAACAACTGTGTGAATTCAAATGTAAAATAAGAAATCTGTAGTTCTAATTCACACATCACAGAACTAATAGGCAAAAATAAAAGTATAGTCATATGTAGGCGCTTTTGGCAGTGGACAGATGTCAGGAATGGATCTCGATTTGATGTGGGTACACGAGGTCCCATATTTAAAATGTCTTGTTCTGAAACTTCTCTAGCATAGCTAACGTTAATTTTTCAAGCTTTATGTGCTTTCGTAGCTTTTTCTATGAAAATTTAGACCTGAACAGGTCTAGCTTTAACTTCCCATGTGCTTCGATATGAGCTTTTCCATTATCTGTTGTCCTTACTTAGACCATTTTTGTATTACCAATAAAGATGATACTGGGAAATAAACCACACCTAAAGTTTTAGTGCTGCTTCACTTTAAAGTAAGCATAATATAGCAAATATTGCCCAGGGGTCATCCAGAAAAGTTAATTCTTGACGACCCACATGTGGAGTTGATCTTAAGGCCGCATATATTGATAATGTACACAACTTCTTTGCTGTTCCCTAAATAAGTCCCCAAAAGCCCACGGTATGTCATTGGGCAGGAGGCCCTGTACGTGTCAGATGGTGGTTCACCTGCTCCCCAATGACCCAGTCTTGCTTGTAGTGATATGTAGGTGATTAATAGAGATTTTATGGAGTGTAGTTTTACAAAATTTGGCTTTTAAACCATCTCTAAATATTAATTTCTTTACTTCAATATTCATAAAAAATAGTTTTATTGATTATAACATGGCTAAGTGTTAAAGTCTAAGCTTCTTTAAAACTGTCTGAAGCATGTTTGTCTATAAATATATTTACACTTTAAAGGTCCTCTTTGTGGAGATAATGTTGTAAAAGATATAGCCATACATAAAATACATTATATTTGGTGGCAGTAATTTTTTTTTTGTTTTTAGGAAATGCATAAATATCAATCCATAATATCAGTCTTAACACTTGAGTAATTTCCTTTTTAAGAAGAGAATTCTAAACTATAAAGCAGTCTTTAATCCTTTAGCAGAAAACAGGTTCACTTATATGATTTACATGTACACTAAAATTATACACATGCTTCAGCAATTTGTGCTCAGTTGGATAATTTAAAAACACTACATTGAATTTCCGTGCCGGACATTTGCACTTGTGCATCTACTAGAGTTTTCCCATTATAGTAAAAAAAAACATCTGCTATAGACTGCATAAAAAAGCAGGGTATATTTTTATCATTTTTTTGTATTGAAAATAAAAAGCTTTTTAATTTGCTCTTACTTTATCCTGACTTGCTGTCATTCCATTCCTAACTCTCACCTTAGATTTCTCACTGTGCACATATTGGTTTGTTTTAACTTGAGTATATCTGTTCATTTACACAAACAGTTTAGAATGTGTGGACCATTTGTATATAGAATGTGTGCATTGAATGTATAATAAAACTTAAAGGGGTATTCTCGTTTCACCATTTGGCAGCCGTTTATACTGGTTGCTAAGCAGAACTTGTGAAATGGAGGGGCATGTTTCTCCTCCTCTCTGCAGACACGTCCCCACAGTGTGCACGTGAGAATTCATTCTGTGTGAGCCGGTGGAAGGGAAAGGTTCTCAGCTGTCGTTGGAAGTGAAAAGCTAAGCTGTAAACTCCAAAGTATTGTATATCTACATTTCTCTCTCTACATCGTTTGTAAATAGAATGGGCATTTGACATTCAGGAAAGATGGTTGATTTTTTTTTTCTCTGTCTCTTACACGCAGTGATATATCCTGCAGATTATTACAGCTCTGACCTCTCTGCAGAGCAAAACTATATGCTTTATCTGTTTGTGTTTACATGGGACTGTACATAATCTCTCTCTCTCTGCTGCAGTACCTCTGATTGCTGTCAGTGAAAAAACTCTCCCCGCACGCATACATCGCACCTACCACTGATTGCTGTCAGTGAAAAATCTCTCGACCCGCACGCATACATAATGTAATGCAAAATTAGAAATGTAGTGCAACTTCTGTATATGAGGTGAACTGGCAATGGAGTGACCACCAGGCTGATTCTGCACATTTCTAGTCTCTCCATGCTGATGACATGTCCATATCTATAAGATATCAGCAAAGTCTTGCTAGATTGTGCTATTCTAGCATAGAAGACCAGTAATCCCAAAAGATGTAGAACACATTAGGATATATTAGCTGCAAATTTGCTTCTTTTATTCATAGAAGTTATATTTCAACGTGCAAGGTTACAGTTTTTACACATTTTTTTTCCAAAAAAATCCTACCCTCTCCTTGTTCATGATTAGTGTTGAGCGATTGCGTTGGCTATCGAGATCGAGAGCGGATAGTCGATAGTCGGCGCTATCGATAAAGGTTTTTATATTTGAGCATCGATTATTGAGCGATTACCATTAAAGTCTATGGGAGAGTAACACCTTCATTATTACACATCAAACAAGCTGGGAGAAGCTGAATTTACATCCACAACTGTCAAATGGATAGAGCTCATTTAGGCAAAACACACTTAGGTTATTAAAAGTACAGAAAAAAAGTCACAGACCATTCACTATCCCTGTCTATGTAACCACAGCAGACCCTTAAAACCTGCATCACCCACAAATTAAAAAAGTGCCAGAGGGCAGTATGATTTGAACCATCAGTTACTTGAATTGGACATGAATATCCCTGGTCCTGGAAGCAGCATGAGCCCCAAACCTGCATGACCCAGATTTAAAAGTTGCCACAAAAAGAGTCTTTCAACCACCATTTTAGTTGAATGGACACTTTACTAATATATGTCCTGAACCGCCAGGATAATGACCATTAAACTGTCTGACCCAAGTTTAAAAAGTGCCAGAGAAAAAGCGAGTCATTTCAACCACCATTTTAGTTGAACTGGACTATTACTGTACCTGTCCTGGGCCACAGTATGACATTTGAAACCTTTCTGACCCCAGAATACCAAAGTGCGGAAAAAGGCAGTCTTCTCAACCACCTTTTTAGTTGAAATGGACATTGACTAGAACTGTCCTGTGCCACAGCTATGACCCAGGGGCGAGTTACAGTCGGGTGCTGTGATGAGCCCACGGCTGGCGTCTGTCATCTATTAACACGCAGGTTAAAATGCCTGATGACGCAGCAACAAAAAACTGATCTGCTGAAAGCAGAGTAGCGGAAGCGGAAGTGTGAGAACCTCCAGATTCCTCAGTAACAGTCAAGACTGAGGGTAGCGCTTGCCCTCCGTATGAGTGCGGACCAATTGAGCTTCTTGGAACTATGGTGGTTAACGCTCCTGTTACAAAGGTGCCCTGTTTGCTTGGCATTTTTTCTTTTTCTCATTTTACTCACGTGCGAGGATAAATTGTTCTGTACTTTGTTCTCTGTCCTCGTGCTCCATACTCCTTGTCCTAGAATAACCTACATTCGTCAAGTTTCATGTACCTCCCTGTGTTCAATTCAGGGGAATTTTTTTACCAGCTATTTTGTACATGCAAGTATTTTTAGTAGTTTAATTCTAGAAAAACATTTTTAAAATAGGAGGATGCCACCATTGTCTTTGTTTTCTTTTTTTTCATTGTATTAAATGGGTTTGTCTCTAATTTTTTTATTAACCAGGTTGATAGCTATGTTAAAGATCTTGCATAAAACAAGTCATTTTGGCGAATATGTGTCTCATTAACCAGTGTCCTACCTATTCCTGTTTCTGACAGCACCATCACCCTTGAGCCACTATTTGACAATTGTTGAAGAAACAAATGTCTTGTTTAGAAAACAAACATTTTTTTAGAATAGGAACTGTAGTATAGCTGCATTGTCACGGCAAAAATGCACCCAAAAATTCAAAGCATGACCCTTGAGCCACTTGGTCAATGTGAAGAACAAATGTCTGTTAGAAACAAACATTTTTTAGATATAGACTCTGTAGTATAGCTGCATGTCACAGCAAAAATGCCCAAAAATTCAAACATGAACATGAGCCACTTTTTGACAATTGTGAAGAACAAACGTCTATTAGAAACAACTTTTTTAGAATAGACCTGTAGTTATTGCTGCATTGTCAAGCAAAATGCCCCAAAAAATTTCAAAAAGCATGACCTTGAGCACTTTTGGTCACAATTGTGAAGAACAAATGTCTGTTAGAAACAAACATTTTGTTATAATAGGACCTGTAGTATTGCTGATTCAAAGCAGCATGACCCAAAAAATTATAAAAATGCTTCGTCAGCACTGTTAAAATTGTGAGGGGAGAAACTGACTTAGAAGGCCCATTTCTGTTCCAAAGGACTTGATTATTGCTGTATCTCTCAGCTTCATGACCCACAAAACAATTATAAATATGACTTCTCAGCCCTGTTAAAAATTGTGAGGAGAAATGCCAATAGAAGCCACTTTTCTGTTCAAATGGACCATGATTATTGGTGTTATTCCAGCAACATGACCCCAAAAAAATTATAATATGACTTCTCAGCCACTATTAAAAATTGTGAGGGAGAAATGCCATTAGAAGCCATTTCTGTTCACGAAAGGACCATAATTATAGCTGTATCTCACAGCAACATGACCTCAAAACCAGAGACAATGCGAATACTTCCTTAAGATAAACGTGAGTAAATGGAATACGGTGTTGTAATGAAACTCTTGCTGTCTTTTACAGGTCTCTCCTCACAGCAAAAGAAATTAAAGAGGAAAAGAGAATAAAAATTGCAGTAGAAATATCATTTAAAAAAAACGTTTTCAAGAGGACCATTTCTGTTTGAAATGAATGTGAGTGTACGGCAACTATTCGGTGACTCGGCAATTGGGCCAGACAGAACAATCAGTCAGAGATCCATGCATGATTCATCTTGATGAAAGTCAATCGAATCCAAATTATCTGTGGAAATCGGAAGCGTTTGTCTGTATTGACACCTCCAAGCTCGTGCTGAAGGTGCCGCTCAGATTGACGATGGCTGCTGGGCAGGACCAACAACTCTCTGGGTGAGAGCCAGAAGTCTATTGGGTCCGGAAACACGCATGCAAAAACATCGGTGATGTTGAGGTACGCAGTAGTCGTGCACCATGATCTTAAGCTGATCTCTGGTGTGTGTTGGTTGTGTGCCATGCATTGCATGTGTTGGTGAAGGTGGTAAACAAGATTGCCAGAGGTCACCATTAGGCTTCGCACCTTGCCTGCTGCTGCCGCCACGCCTACTAGGCACTCTACAGCTGTCTCATCGCATGTGTTGTTCCAACGTGACATTTGGGGATGTGAAGAAGACGGCAACAGATGTCTCCAGGTTGATCATCAGCAAGGTCTTCCATTTTCTGCATTTTACTCTCTATTAGGGTGCGGTGGAAGGAAAGTGCCTGAGTTTTGTTTTGTACCCGGGATCCAGGAGGCGTGGCCACCCAGTAACTGTTGTTCTTTTTGATGGCCTTAATGCGAGATTCACTGTTGAGGATAGGAGCATCCAGCAATCATGTGAGAGATGGAGCCTCCTTGATTTCCCAAGCCCTCTGGGTCGAGGAGGCCACTAGCAAACTGATCTTCCTCATCTTCCTCCTCTCCTCAAATTCGCCACAACCTCTTTCAAGCAGACATTGATAACATCGGTCTGTCTAGGTGAATATCCTCCTCTCTTCCTCCTCTCTCCTCTGCTGCTCCGGCACAGCTTCAACACAGCCCTGACTTGCCTGAGCATGATGCACCACCTTGCACTAGATCTGGACCGAACAACTGCCATCTAATGAGACCGATGAAATTGTGAAACTGTCGGTGGGCCTTGGGGATTTGACGGAGAGGAGAAAGGCTCCGTGTCCGCATCTGTGTCCGTTATTACTCCTCCGTCGCTGGCGGGACCTGTTCGTTTCAGCGTGTCAACGGAGCGTTCCAGAACTACAGATCACCACCAATGCTCATGCTGACATGGGCATTGTCCGACTGACATTTTGGTGCTTCTTCAAAACTGGAAGGATGGTGCAGAGAGCTCTTAACCTGCCCTCACTCACGGTTAGTTCAACACCCCGTAGGCCGCACCGATGCTTAGTTAGGCCATGTGTAATCTTCGTAACTGAGTTAATGGGCCTTGCGCTGCTGCCCAATCGCTGGTGTCATGTGGAGGGTGGATATTCCAGCGTGTTGCCACAGTCAACAATGATGGACTGTGACGGGGAAGGCGAGCTGACGCTGCAACGCGCAGGCAGGACGAAGCAGGGTGCGAACGCTGGAAAGTGCGACTCTCAGACCTCGAGCTTCTTAAGCAGGCAGTCCAGACCGGTTAGCTCTTTAGAAATTCTGGACGACAAAGGTTCATGACAGTGCCAGCAAGGAAAGTGCTCCAGCCTACCGATTCTTAAGAGCCATAGGCAAGCACGATTTCGCCGTTAAAGCGCACACCACCTTTGCTGGGCACAAGGTTCTTGTCACCAAGCCAGCGCCTCCAGGTCTCGTTGCGGAGAGCGTCCACAGCTCCTGACCTGTGTGTGGAACGGTCTCCAAGGCAGATTTATTTCAACACGGCCTGGAAGTCTCTGGGGCACGTGATGCACAGAGGGACCTTTGGGGGGAAAGAAAACCCGTGCACCATCCCTGCGGTTTAGCAAGAGCGTGCGCCGAGCCTGTAGAGCCCCGTCACCCCCAGAGAATCCACCCAGCTCACCCACAGTGAGCTGTGCACCAGAGATTATAGCGGCCTTGGCCGTGCTTACTAGTCCATGTGTTCGTGGTGAGATGGACTTTTCCGGGACAAAGACTTGCAGACAAAATGCGACTTGTAAATTGCTAGATGACACGTGGCTGGACAGGGCAGGGCGGCTTTCTGTCAGAAATGCCTGTCAGGCATTCTGGTGATTGGGGGCAGAGGCTGGGCGAGGGACCATGACGTGGCGGAACACATCTGTGGTCCACCAGGGAAAGGCAACATTTCAAGGCCAAAAGCGGCCAATTGCCGACATTCAGGCTTTTGCTTTGGGGATGGTTTGGGTTAAAGTTGGTTTCTTCTGCTACCAAACTGGAAGGACAGAGGTTAGGCTGCTAGACTGGCGCCAGTTCGGCGTGCAGGTGTTCAAAAATGGGAAAGGAGAAGGGGTAGGACTGGGTCTCTCGGTGGTGCTGGGTTGTACTCGGGCGACGGTGGAGGCTGATAGCGGAGGCTGATCCCTGATCATGACTCTGAGAAAGACAATTGGAAGTGAGGAACGCTGTGTGGCGGAGGAGGCGGAGACAGAGGTGTGATAGTGGTTGGAGGCCGGCATCAGGTCTGGCATTTTTTTGGGCCAAGTGTTCCTCTATTTCAACTCATGCATCGCTGGCATGTGACTAGATGTTGGGGTGGTTAAACACTTATGTTTCTTGCCTCTACTTATGAGTTTACGGCAAAGCGGCATATGACATCGCTGGTGATCAGAGGCCTCTGCTCAAAGAAGGCCCAGGCTTGAGAGGTCCTGGACTTTTGACGGCGTAAGCGAGGACGAGGGGTTTGCGCTGGTCACGTGGCTGGCGGGAATATATCAGCGGACTTCTGCTGACCGCCCTCCTCCTCTTTTTCGTGGGGGACACCGTATTGACACTACCCCCATCGTCTTCCTCCCTCGTCCACTGATGAATGCGCTCGCATAGCAAAATTCTGCGGAAAAGACCAGGATGGATCGCAATGTCGTCTTCTCATCAATCATCAACACAGGTGCTTGGTCGTCCATGACTTTCTACTTCCAAAGCTGCGGGCTATTAGCTAAGGGGCACTGCAAGGCGTTGCACGATAGCCGGAATTTTGCCGATTGGACCGGCTTCCTTCATCCTCTCTCGATGGCATCCTGTATACTGGGAGTCTAGAGCAGACTAAATCAGATCCATCTTGATTCTTTTATCATGCCTTCGGACCCCAACCGCATTTTGTCATCAAAGAGGGTCTTCAGACAATGGAATTATCCACATGGTGGGTTACACGAGTTGACATTTGGGCTGCACTTGTTGGACGGATGCTGATGATGCTGAGACGAACATTGGTGGGCCGTGACTGCGAGAGGACTGAGGAAGGTAAGGACTGCCTAGATGGCAGGTTGCATTAACCACTGAAGGACAGTATTGGCGACGATGTTCGTACTTAGATTCACAGGGCCCTGACACAGCGATGACAGGCCGAAGGTCCTGCAATGACGATCGCTGGATGCGGTTGTCGCCAGCACTGGAGGAGCACCTTTCTCTGTACCTCTATCTCCATGTGCTACCCCCTCTTTGGCTCTGCTTACCACTGCATTTCGCTCCATGTTCAGAAATATAAAAAATTTGAGAAGGTATGGATAGTTTTGGAAAGTCTCTTATTAAAAAGACGGCAATTCACAGCTATTCTCAAATTCCCTCTAATCAAACAAAATTGCTGGATTCAAATTTAACTGCTAAGGTGTCTATCAACAAATTCTGGACTGGGCAAAAGTCCTAAAAACACAGTATCTGTTATGTTTTGTATAATAAACGGTATGTTTTTTGCATCTTTCAATTCACCTGTGGATGAATTAGAATTATGTTTTAAGTTTAGTAGATGCTGCGTCAAATGAACAATGTGGGTGCAATAAGTCAAAAAACAACGTAACTGTTATGTTTTGGTATAATAAACGTATTTTTTGCACCTTTCAAGATTACCTGTGGTGGAAGTATAGAATTGCTGTTTTTTAAAGATTTACGTAATGCTGGCAGTCAATGAAACAATGGCTGGGTGCGCAAAAGTCAAAAGCACGTAAATGTTATGTTTTGGTATAATTAACGATATTTTTTGCACTTTCAATTCATCTGTGGTGAATTATAGAATTGCTGTTTAAGATTTAACGTGGATGCTGTGTATGACTATGTGGCGTGCGCAAAAGTCAAAAAACACTAACTGTGATGTTTTCGTACGATACACGGTATTTTTGCAACAAACAACCTGTGCTGATACAACGATTGCTGTATTGTAATTTAACTGCAAAGGTGAGATATCATCAACAAGTCACAGGTGTAATGGGTTAAAAATTGAAAATGAAACACTATTCTGAATGTATAATGATAATCAATAGTGGAGGTTTTGCAGCTAACAAGAGACCTGCATTTACTAGAAATGATGTTATCCAATATAAGTTAAGTTTGCCTACTATATCCAGGGGGAAAATATTTCAATAGCCCAAAATGATAATAATAAAGATATTCCACTACAATGTTCTACTCTAAGTCTTGGTGAACTTTATCCGTGTTCTTTCATAGATAGAAGCTTGTCTGTGTTCGGCCTGCGGGCCCCACCCCCCCCCCCCCCCGCTCCCCACCGCCTGTATGTGAAATTTACGCGGTAGATGCTGCTTTGAAAATTTCTTAGTAACTAATAAAAATCTTCAAATCTCTAATTAACTAAATTGGAAGGATCACAGCTAATAGTAGAGGTTTCTATGTGCAGAAATGATGATTTCGCTGAGTGTTTGGCACAGCAGAGCGCAGGTATCCTATCCCTATGAGACGCTGAGCAGACACTGAGGCTGAACACGGAACGCTGATCAATGTTAAAGACGAGGTCAATGTGATTTTTCCAGCCAATCGCAACCATACACATCCCCAGTCATGACTTCGACACACATCTCACCTGCTCTATTCTGTAATACTGATTTGCTGGCCGCACAATTACAAGGTAGGCCGGAAAAAGACGCAATCTTAATAGATGGATGCTCAGATTTTTCCTTAATTATCGCATGATCTGGAAATTTCGATCACCATAAAAACCTTGCCGATTTACAACTTTGTCGAATAAAAATCGCTCAACCCACTAGTGCCGAAGTAGATTCGGAACGGAAACGAATTTGTCGGAAAATTCGGTGAAGTGACCGAATCGAATTTTTGAGAAATTCGCCCATCTCTAGCTTCCATGGTAATGTTTGTCTCAGCTATGTTGCATAGCTTGCTTGGTTAAGTGCAATATACTCATTGTTGCATAGCATCCATCTATGATGTTACATTATAAAAGATAAACAGCTACTCTTAGGCTAAGTCTACACAGCACCGGATTTACGGCAGATTCAGCATTTCAAATCTTGCGAAAATCCGATTATACCCAGTGCTTTGTGGACCGCAATGAAAAATCTGTGCTGTAGTCTGCAAAGCACGGATTTATTCCAGTCGGTTTAAAAATCCACTAGCATTTTAACATATGCTGTGTAGACATAGACTTATTAAAATCACTATTTTGCTATTTTTCCTTTAGGGAGTGTTCACATCACAAACATTGAAGGAATATCAATATGTCATTAATTTGTGAAAGGTGTGTATCTCATCTCTGGGACCCACACCTATCTAAGACCCCAAAGGTCTTAGTAAAAATGGGGAGTGAGCTGCACTTGTGCACTACTCTCCATTCTGTTCTATGAAAGTTCTATGAACACGCCGCACAGCTATACTCAGTACTACCATAGAACAAAATGGAGAGTAATGTAGTATGACCGACTCTCCATTATGAATGGAGATTTTCAGGGGCCTGTTTTCGTGATAGGTATGGGTCCCAGAGTACGGACCCACACCTATCATACATTAATGCCATATCCTATGAATATGCCATCGAAGTGTGAGATGAGAACACCCTTTTATGCTAAACCTCTACAAATAATTCTAATGGCAGTCATGCAATGCACAATTCATTTAGATGAATGATGCACAACTTTGGCAGTCAAAATAAAGTCAAACAGTAATCCTGAGTGTAGTTTAACGGCACTGCAGTCATACAACAGCATTTGCATTTCATAACTCTCCAGTTGTAAATGACAGATGTTAAAATACTAGAAAATGGTCTCTAAAATGTTTTGTACTGAAGTAAATGTTGTTTTTTCACATCTCAGTAATTGCAGCTTTGCTGCCAACAGAATAGTCTAAGCTACCATATTGTACCCAGTTATTACTTAGAAGATAAATCTATTAAACTAAACATATTAGCAATCTGAATTGTTCAGTATGCTTCACTCACCTTTGTTCTAAAGTTTCTCCTATACCCTAAAGTAATTGATGTAAGTTTGTAAAATTTGACATGGACTTTCCTTGGTCTATGAAAAATATGAGAAAATCATAGCAAGTGTACACAATTAGTATTCACATAAGTTCAACTAAAGTGATACTGGACAGCAGCACAGAGACAAGATTAATAAAATCTGCACTAATAAAGAAGGCCAAAGATGGCAGCCAAGGGCAGGGGATGGCTACAGTACTGCTATGTATGAGCCCCTCTTTTTACTGGATGTAATTGAGATGCCAAAGTTCATCTTGCACTGCCTACACCTGCATATATATGCTAGAGCAAACTAACTCTACCTGAAGATGTACAGTAAAACATATTGAAAAGGTTGTGTGTATTATTGGTTGCAGGGGCGTCGCTAGGCTAGTTTATTCAGGGCACAAGCCCCGAACAATCCTGCCTGTGCCCCGAGTCTCAGCCCGTCGGGTTGTAGGCAGCTGCTATGTGCCTGCAGTGCCAAACAATCTATTGAGCTGTATGTGAAATCCTCTAAACACACGTACAGCTCACGGCCGTTCCTCAGTTCAGGGAGGGGGAGGGAGAGCGACTGCACCAGCTGCCGGGCACTTAGCAGGGGAGGGGACGCCTGTCACTCCCTGAAGCTCCTGACTGTCAGGACTTCCTGTGGTGCCGCCGCGCTGAGCATGATAACCGGGCAGCCGGGAAGCAGTGAGGAGGAGCTCTGCCCCCTGCTGTGTGGCCCAGGGTCCTGGCCCCATACAACAACTCAGCCTTGGAGACAACAGCCAGCAGCATTACCACAGGTGCCCCAGGGAGGTCTCAAGTGAGTGAGTAGCCTCACTGTACAGACCAGTACAAAAATTAGTAAATAAGGGGAACACCACATAATCTTCATAAATAAGAATTGTACTTAATGTATAATATGATGTGTATACACATATGTGTATGTGTGTAAGTATATATGTTTTGTATGCATGTGTGTGTATATATGTTATTTTGTATGCATGTTGTAAAATTGTTTGTGTGTATGCATGTGTGTATATATGTTTGTGTGTATGCATGTGTTTTATATATGTTTGTGTGTATATGTGTGTATATATGTATCAGTGTGTATATATGTATGCATGTGTGTATATATGTATCCCTTGTGTGTGTATAAAATGTATGCATGTGTGTGTGAAATATATATTATAATATATATATATATATATGTGTGTATGCAGGGTGTGTTTGTGTTTTATATAAATAAAATTATATATATATATATATAAATATATAATGTATTTGTGTATATGTGTATATATATTTTAATGTGTGTGCATGCATATGTGTGTACATGTGTATGTAAAAGTGTATGTACTGTATATACACTCACCGGCCACTTTATTAGGTACACCATGCTATTAACGGGTTGGACCCCCTTTTACCTTCAGAACTGCCTCAATTCTTCGTGGCATAGATCAACAAGGTGTTGCAACGATGATCAATTGGTACCAAGGGCCCAAAGAGTGCCAAGAAAATATTCCCCACACCATGACACCCCCCACCACCAGCCTGAACCTTGATACAAGGCAGGATGGATCCATGCTTTCATGGTTGTTGACGCCAAATTCTGACCCTACCATCCGAATGTCGCAGCAGAAATCGAGACTCATCAGACCAGGGAACGTTTTTTCCCAAACTTCTACTGTCCAATTTCGATGAGCTTGGCAAATTGGAGCCTCAGTTTCCCCGTTCTTAGCTGAAAGGAGTGGCACCCGGTTGGTCTTCTTTCTGCCTGTAGCCCATTTCCTCAAAGTTCGCCGTACTGTGCGTTCAGAGATGCTCTTCTGCCTACCCTTGGTTGTAACGGGTGGCTATTTGAGTCACTGTTGGCCTTTCTATCAGCTCGAACCAGTTCCCGCCATTCTCCTTTGACCTCTGGCATCAACAAGGCATTTCCGCCCACAGGACTGCCGCTCACTGGATGTTTTTTCTTTTCGGACCATTCTCTGTAAACCCTAGAGATGGTTTGGCGTGAAAATCCCAGGGGATCAGCAGTTTCTGAAATACTCAGACCAGCCCTTCTGGCACCAACAACCATGCCACGTTCAAAAGGCACTCAAATCACCCTTTCCTTCCCCATACTGATGCTCGGTTTGAACTGCAGAGATTGTCTTGACCATGTTCCCACCCTGCCAAAATGCACTGAGTTGCCGCCATGTGATTGGCTGATTAGAAATTAACTGTTAACGAGCAGTTGGACAGGTGTACCTAATAAAGTGGCCGATGAGTGTATGTGTGTATGTGTATAAACACACATATCCACAATATTGCCCTATTTGCGTCACTAAACATAATCCTGCCTGTTCTGTCCTTTACACATGTAAACTACAGCCTGATGATGAATTGTATCTGAATATAATTTTTTATACCCGTTATTTGTCAGGGTTGCGTACGTTTTTAGCTGCTGCAGCCAGACAAAGGGTACGTTCACATGGCATAATTGCGGGGTGCGTTTTTTGGTGTATTTGCGCTTTAATACGCTCTCTATGAGAGCTATGATTTACCATGTCGTCTTCTCCGGCGTACAATCCGATGGTATATGTACGCTGGAGGAGAGAAGTGACCGTCCCCCCGATAGAAGCCGCAATTCTTTGGGCGGGAAAAATGCCGTGTGAACCCCGCCCTACTGAGCAAAACTTAACACAGAGAGCCCGAGCCCCCGGATGTTTTGAAACCCTAGCAACGCCCCTGATTGGTTGTGTGTACCCTTACCTGTTGTCTAGCACACACACCATGCTGATGTAAATGGTTACGAATGGTCATGTGACAATTGGTTGCCTCTCACCTCCCTTAAACATGCCTAGAGTTGTGTGACATTCATCATCCGGTTCCGCAGAGCATTGTTTACAATGAAGCAGTCATCAGTGTGTGATGCAGCCAAAGGACGTCCACTTATTTGCCTTTCTGTGACTCTTCCAGTCTCTCTGTATCTCTGATGTAACCTACTGATGACACTCTGTGGCATCTAAATCAATGAGATACAGTGCTGTGCACCATTGCTCACTTCATTTGCAGGCTACCGATCATGGCAGCTGGAAGCCTTGTGAAATCTTCAATTGCCACCATGTTTTCTTTTTTACTACTACCTGCCCCAGGCATTTAGTTGTAAAACTACCATCTCTGAAAACCCTAATGCATTGTATTGCAATGCATTAGGCTGTATAAATGATTGCGCCCCTTAATGGTGTATTACTCTGGGGGGACTCAAAGTTGAAGTAAAAGAAAAAAAAATTAAAGTATAAAAAAATACAAAATTCAAATCACCCCTCTTTTGTCATTTTCCAAATAAAAAAAAATAATAAAAAAGTTACACATATTTGGTATTGCCTCATCCGAAAAAGTCAGATCTGTTAAAATATAAAATAATTTGTCCCGTACGCTGAACACCGTAGAAGAAAAAAATTCCAAATGCCCAAATTGTGTTTTTTTGGTCCTTGCATGTTCCCTAAAAATTTGAATAAATTTGATTAAAAAAAGTCCCATGTTTTTCAAACTTGTAGCAATAAAAAGTACACTTCAGCCCGCATAAAATTCACCTTCACTCAAGTCCGTAGGTGTTAGTACAAAAATAGAAATTGTTTGGAATTTTTTAACGGTACAAAAACATAATGAAAACAATACATGTTTGGTATTACTGGATTCGCATCAACCTGTGGTATACAGATAACACATCATTTTTACTGAAGATTGAACGCCGTAAAAGTGAAACACCCACAAAGATGGCACAAGTATGTTTTTTTCACATTTTGCCCTACTTTCAATTTTTTTGCGATTTCCCAGTATATTTTATGGCACAATGAATGACACCTTTAGAAAGTACATGTTGTCCCACAAAATAAAAGCCTTCATTTGTCTATGTAGATGAAAAATAAAAAAGTTATGGCTTTGGGAATGCGAGGAGGGAAAAAACAAAGAGAAACATTTTGTTGACTGTGGTGGGTTAAGGGGTTAAACTCCTTATTAAGGATCAGCAAGTTGTGCAAAAAGTACTGAAATATTGAAAAGTTGGACAAGTGCATTTTAAAGTAAAGAGATGGTCTCATTTAGTTAATCTAAAACAATTTTCAAGAAATTTTATGTTCATTTTATAATTTCAACCAAACTTTTGTGAGTAGTGTACTTGCTCAGGCATTATTTTCCATCTATCGAGTGTTTATTTGGATAGATCATTACTGGGCCTTTTTTGTTTCCACCACTACATTCATGACCTGAATTGCTTCCATTTGCACCTGCTCAGGTCAGTTCAGACTCATATTCTGCCTCATGTTGGGACTTTGCAGATGTTTTCTCCAATCGAAAAGCTAAGACTCTTCTGAACACAATCTTTCTGGAAATTTAGAATTTAGAAATCCTGTTAATTTAGAAATCCTGTTTACCTCTTGGTGGGAGACTCTCTTAATTAAAAAAGGTGATCTTTGAAGCTTTGTATTGACTAACATGGTGTGAATAAAATCACAGTTAAATTTAGATACTTAATTCCACTAATCTCAGAGCTGGTCGCTCAATCACATTAAAAGAGCCTGTTACTACTCCAAATACGATTCACGTGCGGCAAACAATGAGATTTTGATTAAGGTAAGATAAGAGTTGAACATTATCCAATATTCTACTGTATATGGGCAATTAAAATATTTGGTGATGCCCTTAACAATATCTTTATTAATCACAAGGACTTGAAGACACATTGATTGCCTATTTGATTGGTGTTGCAACAGCTTTATGGAAAAAAGGATCAACTTAAATGGAGTGGTAATTATACTAGTAGTTTATTAGATATAGATTCAAAATGAATACATTGGGTGTCATGTATGAACGGGGCTGCACCAGATATCTGGTTTATTTTCAGCCTGATATCCAGCGCAGCACCGTGCATACATTTTTAAATCTACAACACGCCACTCCCGGGCAAATTACATAGCGCCTGCAAGAGGCGGGGCGCACTAGAACCGTGGTGAAGCTACATATTTATAGCTATGCAATGGCACTAGGTGGATTACAGTTGGAACAGGTATACCACTTTCAAAGTGGTATACCTGAGCCAGAAATGTCATCCTAGTGCTAGAATGATCCTGATTAATGACCCGCTGTAGAGCGGGTTCATAAATCAGGAGCATTCTATGCCTGTATAACACGCATGAAATTTGCCGTGTTAAAGCAAAATTTTATGCACGTCGCCCCTTGTGTCATGACTGTGCCTATTCGGCCACAGCACGGTCCTCGGTCTGTAAGGTATGGCAGAGACTGCGCTTTTGGTCATGATTTATGAATGTTCTGCGCATGTTTTTTGCAGGGTCTGAACACAGTCTGATTGGGTTCGCTTTGTGTGTCAATTAATTTCTGTCACACCCGTCTGGTCTTTGCTGAACTTTGTTTTGGGCAGCAGACAGTTAAGCCTGTGTGATTGACAGCTGCCTCTTACACTCAGTCTTTTGTGTGGATGGATGTCAGAGGGCCGGTCCAATCACACTTTGCTCTTTGCCAATGATAGCATTTGCTTATTTCTCCTTAGTCTTGTTTTGTTACTGATTATGTGCCTCTCCTCTAACCTTCCTTCTTTTTCAGGGTAGGGATCACCACCCAGTTGCTGCCGACTACTTAGGGTCGGGTGGGCAAGTAGGCTGGGCTAGATTTGGGGGGCCTATCATCAGGGCTCACTATCTTTATGTTCTTCTGCTCCCTATCACCTTGATTCTGTAATTTCAGATGGTATCAGGGAGGTGTAACTTACTGATTTTCTCAATGAATCAGTTCTGGCTTGCTTTTAATAGTGTATATCCCCTCTTTTTTTCTCTCTAGTGTTTCATAAATTTTCACTTAAAGATATGTTTTAATTAGATTTTGGATGTTTGACTATTTCATATATACACTCACTTTTGTAGTGTTTTAGTTATGTATATTCCACTACAAAATATTAAGTCTTTCATTATAGAAGAGTGGTAAATATCTAATAATAGTGATACTCATAAAATGTATAATTATGAAATTTTTTCTTCCTTTTTTTATGATTATATTTGTATACCTTTTATTTACACAACACTCTTGGCATTTCTTTCATTTTTAACCCTTTGTGATGTACCCTTTGGAAAAAATTGTATGCAACAAATGATTTAAATACATATCTTGAACAATCTGGAATAATAATAATATGTTCTTAAACCTTTTCCACCTCCATTCCATTTTTTATATCCTTTAAAAAGTCTTTCTCTAAACAAGTGAATAAATGCAAATTAAATTCATACTTAGAGATTCTGGAATTATAATAATTTGATATTTGATAATGCATCTTTTTCCTTTTGGAGTCTTAAAATAAGTGCAAGATGAGATTTGTAAGAAAGCGAGAGAAAGGTTGGAGATAGACTTTTTATTTTTTCCAATGGGGTTTCAAATGAAATAAGCCTGCACCTGTGAGAGTTGGTAGCTCACATATATGTGACTATTAAGTTGGAACACCAGCATAGTTAATGAACTATTTATAGAGATTTTTTTTTTGTCATGAAGGTATTGGGTTGTATAACTATGAAGGTGTAGGACTATTTATGGACATCATGAGTAGTGATGAACGATTGTGTCAACTATCGTTATCGAGTCGATAGTCGATATCGGCAATTATCATGCTGATAGTCGATAGTCGATAACAGATTATCGCCGATGACCATTAAAGTCTAAGGGAGAGGAACAATAGCTTCATTCTTACACCCATACAGGGGTGGAGAAGCTGAAATTAACATCCACAACAGAAAAATGGAAAGATGCTACATCTTAGGCAAGACAATTAGGCAACAAGAGTCACAGAAAAAAAGTCACAGACTATTCACTATCCCTGTCCTGTACCACAGCATGAACCTTAAACCTGCATGACCCACACATTAAAAAGTTCCAGAAGAAAGTAGTCTTTGAACCACCATTTTAGTTGAACTGGACATTGAATATCCCTGTCCTGTACCACAGCATGACCCTTAAACCTGCATGACCCACAGATTAAAAAGTTCCAGAAGAAAGTAGTCTTTGAACCACCATTTTAGTTGAACTGGACATTGAATATCCCTGTCCTGTACCACAGCATGACCCTTAAATCAGCATGAACCACAGATTAAAAAGTGCCAGAAGAAAGTAGTCTTTGAACCACCATTTTAGTTAAACTGGACATTGACTATGCCTGTCCTGTACCACAGCATGACCCTCAAACCTGCATGACCAACAGATTAAAAAGTGCCAGAAGAAAGTAGTCTTTGAACCACCATTTTAGTTGAACTGGACATTGACTATCCCTGTCCTGGATCGCAGCTTGCAGGTTGCATTAACCACTGAAGAACTGATGGGCGACGCTGTTTGTTACTGAGATTCACAGGGCACCGACCTAGTGATGACAGGCCTGAAGGTCCTGCAACCGACGATACGCTGGCTTGCGTGTTGTCGCCAGCACTGGAAGGAGCATCTTCTCTCGTATCTCTACCTCCATGTCCTACACCACTCTTTGATCACTTACCATCTGCAGTTGGCTCCATGTTCAGAAATATAAAAATGTAAAAGATATGGAAGAGTTTTTGACAGTCTCTTATTGAAAATTACAGCTATTATTAAATCCCTCTAATTTCCAACAGCCAACTAGGATTAGAAACAGAATTGTTTCTATCAAATATCTGTGAAATGCAGTCTGGTGGAAGAACCGTAACACAAAATCAACAGTGTTCTTCCTTCAGTCACTGAGATTTACAACTGCCCAGTAGGACTAGCAGTTGATAGTTTTCAACAAACTATCGTACAAATGCACGAATAGTGCCAAACTGAGACACACTGAGTGAAATAGAAGTATTAAAAAGTTATATGGATTAATATGGCAGCCTTCGCACCACTGACAACAGGTGTAATTACTATAAAATATGTATAAAACAATATGCATACAACTTAGCTCTATGCGCCAAACAGACACACGGACTGCAATAAGAGTATTTAAATTTTATATGGATTAATATGGTGACCTTCGCACCACTGACAACAGGTGTAATTTACTATAAAATATGTATAAAACAATATGCATACAACTGAGCTCTATGCTCCAAACAGATGCACGGACTGCAATAAGAGTATTTAAATGTTATATGGATTACTACGGCGGTCTTCGCAACACTGACAACAGGCGCAATTTACTATAAAATATGTTTAAAACAATATACGTACAACTGAACTCTATGCACCAAAGAGACACACGGACTGCAATAAGAGTATTTAAATGTTATATGGATTAATATGGCTGCCATCGCACCACTGACTACAGGAGTAATTTACTATCAAATATGTATAACACAATATGCGTACAACTGAGCTCTATGTGCCAAACAGACGCACGGACTGCAATAAGAATATTTAAATGTTATATGGATTGATATGGCGATCTTAGCGCCACTGACTACAGGCGCAATTTACTATCAAATATGTATAACACAATTTGTATACAACTGAGCTCTTTGCGGCAAACAGACACACGGACTTCAATAAAACTATTTCAAAGTTACAGGGATAAGTTATGCCGGTTTTTGGGAACACTGACATGCAGTGATTGCAATAGAACTGAAAAAACAGGGACAATTTCAACTCCTATCAGAGGTCTGCTGGCCGAAAAAGTGGTAAAAAACAATGCTTTCTAAATTCAAGATCACAGAACACACTGAGCTGTAAAATATCTCCCTTCCTTTCAAAAGCCTCTCCTGCTGCCCCCTCCTACCCCCGCAGCCCCACGGCTACACACAACCGGTAGATATTGTTAAAACTTTCTCTAACTAAATAAGAAGTGAAATTCTCTAATCTAACTCTATTCTAAGCTGTAGGTAGGTGGATGGTTTCTTGTATTAGAAGAGACTATCTCTCAGAGCTATTAGAACAGCTATTGGTTTAAACGCAGACAGACACGTCCTGCTGTGAAGTGGCATAGACAGAGAATGAGCTTGAACAGGAAATGCAGTTGCATAGATAAAACGAGGTCACGTGATTATTGCAGCCAATCAGATCCATACACCGCAAAGTGGTGACGTTGTACATCCTCCTCACCCCCCTCTATCTTCGGAGCTTATTGGCTGGCCGTCAAAATGACAGGGATGCTGAAAATGGCACGATAGTAATAGATTATCTGTAAGATTGTCACCTAACCTATCGTGTGATCGGAATTTCCGATAAACCTAAAAACCGTGCCGATTTCAACTTTTGCTGATAGTATCGCTCATCCCTAGTCATGAGGATTATTTATTGTACTTTTGCCTTTGACCTCATTGTAAAATGTACTTTGACTAATGATCTTGAGATCAAATGTAATAAGTAATACTTCCTTTATGAGTTTAAACTAAAATCCCTATTTTTTCTCTCTCTCAGTCCATATTATATAATAATATTCTGTAGCATGTTCTGGAGATCTATTGCAATATGGAAGCATATATAGTACCAATTAAAAGATTCATTACATTTTTTCTTTAACCCTGTGTCAATTAGTTTTGTTTCTCTCTCCCTTCCAAACTATCAGAAAGTATCCCCCCTCTCAGTTATTTCCTGTTTTTACATACACTTTGAAATCTGGTTTCACAGTGTTACACCAGACCTTCCTGAAGAGCAAATCTGACCTTTGTGGCTTCTCAGGCTCACTGTGCCTTGCTTCTCTACAGTAAGTGTAACTGCATACCTTCCAACTGTAATATACAACTAGGAAGCAATCATATACTTTTTATAGCTAGATAGTCTGTTTATTGACATATATATATCTATTTCCCAAATGAAAAGATTGACATTTATAGAGCAAAGAGGGACAGAGGGACCTGGATTAAAAATAGGGACTGTCCCTCCAAAATATGGACACTTGGGAGGTATGTAACTGTGTTTCTTCTGCTGAACATGTAACCTCTGAATCTAAGTGAATAGTAATCAAGTAGCATCTAAGTGCATTACCATTCAGTTTTTTTTCCTAATTTTAATGCTTAGATCATAAAAACTGGATGTTATGTGGCAACAGTTGAGGAATTTGGTACTTTTTGTTTTAATATGTTTATGATGATTAATTTTTTTAGCTTCTGTTCTTGTGTACTTTCTTTAAATACATTCCTATTAAGGTCACTGATTACTTTTAGTCCTGAAATTGAAATAATTAGATAATTCTAACCTGTGCCTGTCAAGTGTCCTGTGCCTGAACTCAGGAGTGTCAGAGGTGCGTCTAACGGAGGGTTAATTTTCTCTACATTGCAAATTTATATAAAATATATGATAATTAGAGCTTTCTCAGCAACAGAGGATAAGTTCATTCATTTCTATCTACATTTTATTGGTATGCTCCTCTGTGGGACAACACAACCCAGCATTCAGTCCACTGGCACATCTTAGATCCACTGTCTTTATGTCTATATTTCATTGGTATGCTTTTGTATGATGTAATAACAATTTCATTGCCTGTCTTCCTCCCCTGCTATGCATAGAGGCTTATAGTCTCCTCATTTTATCACTTTGCTATCTTTTCTTCAGCTCACTGACATCAGACCTCACCCCTTCTTATTTACACCTGGTGGCACTGTCAAGTATTTAATCTGCTATACATCACTGCAAACTGGTCATTCACTGACCTTGGCCATTCATGTGATTTCCATAAAATGTGATGACAAAAAGTGTGCTGCAGAATGAATACTAGAATTGAACCAGGAATGAACATTTAATAATTTAAAGGTAAATACTAATCTTTTTCACTATCTACTAACACAAGCACCCAATATGTACTACTTTGCAACTATAATCAAGGCCTCCTTATTCCTCAAACATCTTGACTACCCAGAACCCTATTAAAATATAACTTTTTATTCTAAATTTTCTAAACGAATTCCCAAGTCACAAATCTCAAGAAGTAGCTCAAATATTGCAATACGCTGGGAGAAACAAAAGGTCAATTGCAGACACCTACACTGGGCAATGGTTTCCTTATTTCCCTATCGCTTTCATCCTCACATTTAAACTCCACTGTTCACCTCTTTCACAACGTTAAGGGCCACATGTATGAACCTGTTTAGGTCTAAAACTCACTTTTTTCCCATAGGTTACTATGGGCAAAAGAGTGAGTTTTAGACCTAAACAGGTTCATACATGTGGCTGTTTTGCCAACTATCTTAGGGGGTCCTGTACGGCTTTAAATAAAGCAACACCAAAGACTTTATAAACTTTATTATATGAAGAACTAAGTGATTACATAAGACTATAGGAAGATAGTGTGATATTGTGTATACTTTTGCATAATATAGATTACAGAAGCAAACCACTTATTTTTTTTCCCTTCTCCACCTAGACACTGACACAGTCACTGCATTCTACAACATCACAATCTCCTTAAATTCAGGACTGCACTTAATTCTGCCAAACAGGATTAATTTGCCTCTCTCATATCCTCTCTATATCACAACTGGAGATGGGCGAATTTCTCAGTTCTCGAGTTCGCCGAGTTTTCCGACAAAAAATCTTTTCGCCCTGAATTTATTTGTGATGAATCGCGTTAAAAAACAGCTATTTCCTGGCTGCAGATAGCCTGTAGAATGTTGTAGAACATTGTGCTATGCTCAAATATGCTTAGGGAGCGTGGTTTGGTCTTCAGTCAGACAGTCGCCGCTCTCAGAATCGCTTCACTCTTCAATTCCCTGGGCACTTACAGGGCAAAACTGACCAAATAAGTGAAGCGGGAACGCAGCCTTACAAGGTAACGTCAGTGCCAGCTTGAAAGAACCGAGCTAAGGGCCAAGATCCTACTATAACGTCAAAGAGCACACTCCTTTCACACCGACATCAGATGATTCCACAGATTATGACAGAACCTGTTCTGTCCAACGCTGATACATGTAGAAACCCCCCGAAAGAGTGGAGAGGGTGTTGAGTGTAATTTTACATTGACGTCACTGATCATTTTGCCCTTCTTTTCATCCGTCAGTATCCGCTTTCAATCATTCAATAACCCATCAGTATTGCCAAAGTCAAAGCCAAACAGGAGTTGATTCAAAACAGAGATGACCAGTAAATGGGATATTTGCATGTCTTCTGTGTTCTATATCCACTCCTGCTTTTGTCTAGCTAATTATCAGACAATCCTGATCCTTTTCATTCCTTCTGACAGATGAAAAGAAGGGGAAAACCAAACATATTGGCAACATCATAGAGTGGTGGAGGGAGGAAACAGCATTAGGAAACCACAGGGTGTTCCAGTGAGACAGCAATCAGTTGGCAGCAGCATGAGTAGGCCACAGAGTAGGAATGGATGAAGTGCATGCACAGTTTCCTGGCCATTTTTAGAATGTCTTGAAGATGTGTGGAAGACTTCAGGAACATTTTGACAACCAGATTGAACACGTACGCCATGCAGCGCGCATGGACCATCCCTCCTCGGTGCAGCACGGACACCATGTTCCTTCCATTGTCCGTCACCATGGTTCCAATTTGGAGTTATCGCGGAGAAAGCCACACATTGATTTCTTGTTGCATGACGCGGAGCCGTTCCTCCCCTTTGTGACTTCGCTCTCCCAGGCAAACCAGGTGTAAAACTGCGTGACACCGCTGTGCCCTGCACATGTGGTATGATGGAGCAGCACTTAGACTTGTGGAGGCTGAGGTAGTGGTGGAGGAGGAAGCGGACATTGGAGCAGGAGCAACAGTTTGACAACATGGAGGAGAAAGCGGCGTCTCCTGTCCAAGTTGTTGGTGTGGCTGGGCAGGAAGCATATTCACCAAGTGGAACATAAAGAACATGTACTGTCTCTGACCGTAGTTATAGCTTCACATGTCCGCACTGCCGTGCAACTTGAAATAAACGATAGGCTCAAGGACTGGCCCACCTGTTCTATAAATTTGTGAAGGGCTGGTACTGCCTTTTTGGAAAAGAAATTATGGCTTGGAACTCTCCACCTCGGCTCGGCACAAGCCATCAGTTCTCTGAACGGTGAAGAGTCCACCACTTGGAAAGGGAGGGACTGCAGTACCAACAACTTGGACAGGAGCACGGTCATCTTCTGCACCTTAGGATGGTTGGCCGCATACTGCTGTCTCTTGGCAATCGCTTCGTTGAACCACTGCTGGCGCCATGAGTGGCGAGGAGCAGGAGCATCTGGATTGGGAGATGATGGCAAAAACAAACAGCTCCGTTCGGCAGAGGTGGTGGAGCTTTGACTGGCTGAAAAGGGATGCATGCCACTAGGTGCTGCTGCTGTTGCTGTGGCGGCAGGATGGACCACTACATCTGAGACATCTTTCTTCCAGGCCACTGGATGGTGACGATGCATGTGTTGACGAAGGGCCGTGGTGCCAACGTTAGCTCCCTGGCCACGCTTCACTTTCTGCCCACAGATTCTACATATACACATGTTCGGCTCCTCTGGTGTCTTAGCAAAAAACAGCCACACCGCCGAGTAGTTGATTTTACCGCCAACGCTCCGCACTGAGTGACTACTACCACCGCTGCCTCACTGAGCCTCTGAGCACTGCTGCCACCCTGCTGACTCACGGCCACACTACCAACTTGCTGGCTGCGCTGCTGCCTGATGCACAAGCTGACACCCTCTTCTCCCGACGATGATGATGAAGCCCTTGCTGCACCCGTCTCCCAAGTGCGATCGACTACATCATCATCAATTTGTGTTTGCCTGTCATTGCTATTCTCCTCAACGGTATGCAGAGCCTGACTGCTTGCAACAAATCCTCCCATGCCACTCTCCACATCACTACTTTCCCGCCTACTGCAAGAAGCAGCGGATGTTTGCCCAATCACTTCACTGCCAAGCAGCTGCTGACTGTCCTCAAAGAGTTCCTCCACGCTGTATAATGGCATTGAGCCCAGACCACATAGTAGATCTCTGGCTGAGAGAACCGAACGGGACAGAGGTGGGTTGAGGACAGGTGAGGGCCGCTGACCCACTCCCAGGCCATGCCAACTAAATCTGACGTTCCCATCGACTCTTGGCTGGGGTTGTCAGATGTCATCTGGGAGGAAGTGGATGACCTAGTCAACCAATCAAGAACAATTGAGTTGCTGGTCAACACACGGCCGCTAGATGACAACGGCAGTTCTGGCCTCACCGAGTCACCCCTGCTGTGACATCCCCTTACTGTGCTGAGACCTGTGCCTGCTCCAGGAATGTTTGTGCCACCGCCGCTCGCATGTGAAGGGCCTGCCACCTCTCTGTCTGACATACTGTTTGATCAAAAAATTAAATGAAGCCTTGAGTATGAGGTACCGTACAGAACAACCAGATGTAATTTAGGCGTATATGGGACCAAAAAATACAGATACTCTGTACTTTAGTCCAAATTACCACACAATCAAGAAGTTAAAACCTTGTGTATGGAATATCGTACAGAAAAAACAGATGTAAATTAAGGATATATGGGACCAAAAAATACAGACACCCTGTACTTTAGTGCAAATTAACCCACAATCAAGGTGTTAAATTAAGCCTTCGGTATTAAATACCCTACTGAACAACCAGATGTAATTGAGGCATATATGGGACAGAAGTACACCCACCCTGGACTTTAGGGAGAATACCCCATAAACTAAAACAAAATAATAACGCTGGTTAAATAACAAGTGTGCAAATGACACACACTTATGATGGTCTTTTCCCCCCAGTCGCTGATAAAATGAGTTTGTTTTACAATAAGTTCAATATAATGCAGCAGCAGCAAAATGCTTTATTTTATTTTTTTATTCTAGACACCAAAATATAATTTATGAGGTGATATTAGTATTGAAATGAAACATTAAGTGGGACTGTCACCTAACAATCTTTTGCATTATGCTTAGATATTATTATACAGGCGCAGTGCATTATTATCATTCAAGATCAGACGCATGCATATTTTTCTTCCTACTAATAGATTTAGGCTTTGTAATACCATGGTTTTAACTATAAATGTTTCAGTACTCCGTACATTATTATTTTTTATAAAATAAGTACATATCGTGTAAAAAAAGGCAAAAGATTCGGGTTTTTATTAAGTTTAAAAATTTATACTTCAGTTAGGCAAGTTTTATGATATTATACTATTGAGTTACATTTATATTTTGAAAAAGAAAAGCACCAATTTCTATCCTTATTATATCAATTGGTGTAATAATCTTATATTATTGTATTTGTTTTAATGTTTTGATCATGGATATACAGTTGGTTAATACATTTGTATTCTGCATCTGCAAGTCCTTCTTTAGCAATATACATACCAATGTTCAGGGGCTAATACCGGGGTAGCATTTCTACGAGGGCCCTGCCTTAGGGGGGGGCCCGGGCAGCTGCTATGCTCCCCTACCCCGGTAATCCGCTCCTGGGGCCCCCCGGGGAGTGAATTTTAAAAGTTCCTGGGCGGGCGGGGAGCTGCGGGGCCCAGCGATACCCCTCTAAAGCCCGGGGCCCCCGGCCCGAGGTTCAAGGGCAGCGGCTCGTAGTACAGGGGGAGCGCCCATCGCTCCGCTCTGTTACTTCCCCTGCTGGGCCCCCTTGGGCAGTGGGCGGGCGGTGACTCACACACCGGGCCCCCCGGGCTGAGCGCAGGGCTGCAGGGAGAGCACAGAGCGGGGCGAGCGGCGCATCGGGGGGGCGTGGGCCGAGGTGATAGTTGTTTTTTTATTTTATCTACCCCATATGCCTCCCATACCCCCCCCTTGCCCGCCCATGCCCCCCCAAAGCCCGCCTATAGTCCCCATATGCCTGCCTAAAGCCCCCCATATGCCTGCCTATACCCCCCCATATGCCTGCCTATAGCCCCCCATATGCATCCCAAAAGCCCCCCATATGCCTGCCTATACCCCCCATATGCCGCCCTATACCCCCCCCATATGCCTACCTTTTACCCCCCATATGCCTGCCTATAGCCCCCATATGCCTGCCTATAGCCCCCATATGCCTGCCAATAGCCCCCATATGCCTGCCTATAGCCCCCCATATGCCTGCCTATACCCCCCCCATATGCCTGCCTATAGCCCCCCATATGCCTGCCTATACCCCCCCATATGCCTGCCTATACCCACCCCCTTATGCCTGCCTATACCCCCCATATGCCTACCTATAGCCCCCATATGCCTGCCAATACCCCCCATATGCCTGCCTATACCCCCCATATGCCTACCTATACCCCCCCCTATGCCTGCCTATACCCCCCATATGCCTGCCTATAGTCCCCCATATGCCTACCTAAAACTCCCCCATATTCCTGCCTATACCCCCCATATGCCTCCCTATAGCCCCCATATTCCTACCTATAGCCCCCCCATATGCCTACCTATAGCCCCCATATGCCTGCCAAAAGCCCCATATGCCTGCCTATAGCCCCCCATGTGCCTGCCTATAGCCCCCATATGTCCTGCCTATAGCCCCCAATTGCCTGCCTATACCCCCTTTATGCCTGCCAATACAAGCCCCCTATTTTGCCTTGCCTCCTATACGAACAGCCCCCTAATATGCCTGGCTGCCTATACAGCCCCCTATTTTGCCTGCCTGCCTGCGTAACAGCCCCCTATATGCCTGCCTGCCTATACAGCCCCCTATATGCCTGCCTGCCTATACAGCCCCACTCTCCTGCTTGCCTGCCCTATACAGCCCCTATCTGCCTGCTTGCCTCCTATACAGCCCCCAAATCTGCCTGCCTATACAGCCCCCTATATGCCTCCCCTGCCTATACAGCCTCCTATAACCTGCCTGCCTATACACCCCCCAAAATGCCTGCCTGTACACCCCCATATTCCCTGCCTCAAAACACCCCTATATGCCTGCCGTATACCCCCACAAGCCGCCTGTATACCCCCACAAGCCTGCCGGTCTACTTATAGGGGCCCCTTTAGCTACCTAAACCCTACCTATATGGCCCCTATACCCACCTAACCCCTGTCTACCTGTATGGCTCCCTATATCTACCTAAACCCTGCCTGCCTATATGAGCACTCTATTGGCTACCTAAACGTTGCCTATTTGGGGCCCCATATATCCTATCTAAGCCCTGCCTGCCTAAATGGACCCCATATAGCCAGGGGGCAGGTGCTGGAAAAGTCAGGAAATTTTAAGATATTGCGTCTAAATCTGCAGGGACAAGTGGTCGGGAGATGTCATCAAAATGGCGGACTGGACCGATGCAGAACAAAAGAGAAAGTCAACGACTGGTCAGAGAAACGTCACCTGTGAGTCACAAGATGTAACTGCAACTGTAATCAATTTTTATGTCTGCACAGGCTGTGTAAACTGCTGTCTACCACTATAAAGGTCACTGTATGGGGCTAATATACAGTCTGCAGAGCCTGTGTACACTGCTGTCTACCACTATATGGTCACTGTATGGTGGTTATATACAGTCTGCAAAGCCTGTGTACACTGCTGTCTACCACTATATGGTCACTGTATGTGGGTTTTATACCCGTCTGCAGACCCGTGTACACTAGTATTTTACCACTTTATGGTCACTATATTATTTATAATTATTATTATTAGACAGTATGGTCTTTGTGTACAGATCAGTAATAGTGTAGGGGTTTTTATTCAGTCACTATGAGGTGGTAATTTGTGGTTGTGTTTTGGTGGTATAATCAGGTCCTTATGTAATAGCGTTATTGGTAATGTTGGTTTTGGTATAGTGGATTTGATTGGTAGCAGTATGATGGTGATATGTATGGTGAGGTATTTGCCCCTTGTATTATCTACATTATCTAACAGCATGTCCTGGTACATGGTCGTGGTCAGGGAGGGGAGGGGGGGGGGCCCATCCAAAAGTTTGCTATGGGGCCCTGGCTTCTTTAGTTACGCTCCTGAGATGTATTATGATTTTATGTACTTTATATATTCAATGAACATTTTCTATCAAGATTGCAGCATTTAACATACTTACCAGATGCATTATGGTAGATATAATGTTTTACTTTCTGTATTCATTAATAAACCGTATTTTAGGTCCCAGAAAAAAGCAGTAAATAACTAGATGTCTACCTTATACTTGATTAACGTATTATTTTTGGGACCATACATTTGAAATGAATGTATTATGCACTTCACCCCATGTAAAGCTGCCAGCGTCAGAATGGAAATGCAATCTTTGTGTTACTTAGGGTTTGTTTCTTATAAATTTTGTCATTATTTAGGAAAAACATACTTTATATATTTGTTCAGTTTGTAGAGTATATTTTTCATGGTCACTTTTGATTTCTGGTCTTTGGTACATTATTTTTAGCATTTTGCATGTAGCATAGTGTTTTGGTCTACACCTATGATTGCTGTCAATAAGCAATGAGGCAAATGACAATTTACATAGGTACATAGTTAGATAGTTTGTCAGGCTGAAAAAAGACATACATCCATCCAGTTCAGTCCATTTTGCTAAAGTGTTGATCCAGAGAAAGGCAAAAACCCCCATGAGGTAGAAGCCAATTGTCCTCATGTTAGGGAAAAAAATCCTTCCCGACTCCAATCTGGCAATCACAATAAATCCCTGTATCGATGACCCTACTCCAGAATCCTAGTCACAATAACTTGTTATATTATTACGCTCCAGAAATGCATCCAAGCCTTTCTTGAACTCTGTTAGTGAATTTACCATGACAATTTCCTCTGGCAGAGAGTTCCACAGTCCCACTGCTCTAACAGTAAAGAATCCCTTTCTACGTTTATGTAGAAACTTTCTTTCCTCAAGATGTAGAGGATGTCCCCTTTTTCTTGATACAGTCCTGGGTATAAATAAATTCTTTGTGGTGACTGTAATTTAATTTTCCATTGATCCTGTTTGGTGCAGTATTTTTCAGATTGATTTATGTTTGATGACATATTTTCAATTTTACTTATGTCTTATTATTAATTTTGTATATATTAATTTCACTAGTATTACTAGTATTTCAAACCTAATGAGGTGATTTGTGATAATATAGTTGTTTGCTAATATATAACATTCCTCTCTGTGAAGCCTTAATAGAGGATTCTGCCACAATGGGACCATAATTATGTTCTATATGGATGTCTGGTTTGAAATATTTTCAGTTATTAGCTGCAGGCCCAGACTGACAATATGTCTACAGGGCAGATTCCTGGTCAGCTGTGACACAGTGGGCCACCTGACATGACCTGCCCCTCGTGTATGTAGTCATGGATGATTAAAATTGGACATGATTCATGATTGTGGCCACAGCATGCTGCACTGTCTCTTCCTCCTAGCACGAGGCTTCCTGATTATGCCTTTGTCCTCCCATCTTATCTGTGTTCTTGGCTGAATGAGATCTCCCCTGCTTCAGTGTTTATGATATGGGGAAAAATGGTGATATACAGTAGAGGGAGCTATATTGTGAATCTTAACCCTTCTATAGCTTTTTAAATCTCAAACTTAGTTATTGCTGCATTGCTCCACTTTTTGTGAGTTAACCTCTTGAGCCCTCCTGAGAATTTCTCTGCTCCTATTTTCAGGTTAAAGTCTGAGTGATTGTCCAGCTTGTCATTCTATACTAACAGGTTGATAAAACCCTGTTGCGTTATTCAACAGAATCTCTGTAGAAAATCTATTTGTCGCTGTGAAGAAAATTGACTCAATATGAGTCCTCTCTCCAACCTCATCTAGTCAGATCTCACAGAGAGCCCCAGGAAAGCTCAATTTACATGTTAATCAGCACAGCCAAGACCCATTGTAAATTCTCTCCATAGGATGTTCGCACAGCAGGACATGAGGATACCTCAAAAGAACCCTCATTTCCATTAATTAGCCCCAAGACACATGCTGCCTCAAACTCCCAAGCTTCAAAGGCTTGAATGAAACTGACCCTAGCCGACCCGTCTCCGATATTTCATATCGATTTATAGGCGATCAGCTCATAACTGGTCCATGGCGAGTTCATATCTCAAAATACGGAACTCCCCGCCCACATAGCCACCAGTCTTGGGTTTCTAGGGCGCCTGGGGGCCGAGATATCCAGAACTGGACCCCGGGAGTCCATAAGATAGGGATGTCTGGTACCCGTGCGTCGGGTATGTCCAGCCGTTTATGATGGTGCCACCGGCTCGGTTCTGTGCCAATGCCCCACTGCGTTATAGTCCATTTTTGTGTTTGTATCAGAAACTACATGACCTGAGTGGGAGGAGTTCATAGACTGTCCCAGGGGTGTGTGGGGGCGTGTAAGAGGGCTGCCACGTGGGCTGTCCCCTCCCAGATATAAGCAGGAGCCAGGGTTGGCTCTACCGTTGATCCAGGAGGGGGGGTCCCTAAGAGCATTTCCAGGAGCATCCATACACAGCAGCCAGGCCACATAAGCCCCCCCCATGTGAGCCCAGATCCAAGCCAACCAACAGGTAACGACCCATTTGAACTGCCTTTTGTCTGTAACTTAGAATTGTATGTGCACCTCTGACTCTTACCTGTATATTATTATCCTTTTGTATATATTTGTCTAGTGTGCCCTCCAAAGCTAATTAAATCTATAAACTTTAATCTGAGTTAGTCTGTCTTGATCATCGGCCTCACACGCCTAGTACTCGGTCTATAATATATAGCTACCCAAGGGTTGGTTCCTGGCCCTGTTATAAGTCAGTAACGGACCGGTATTATAACCAAACGAGAGAACTGGTGGCAGCCTGTTGTCTCCCTGGGCCCGTGTGGACAGGGGTTAACAGTGGAACAGTATCTGGCTGACCTTGCGCACCCCTAGTAGCAACGCAACGTCGAGATACACCCCAAGTCAGGCCGTTGACCCAGGAGCGGGCCGGCGGAATAGGCTGTTTTCCTGACAGTCGCTATCTTCCTCTGCTAAAAGAACAGATCCACAAGAGTTTTGGGTGGAAAACACCCTAAATTGTAACCCTGATTGAGAAAATCAGCCTGATACAAGCCTGGTACCATATAGACTGTGGAAAACCAGAAAAACTATAAATTGTCTTCTTTGGGGTCCCAGATGTAATGTATAAGTTAATCTCATTATACAATTGATATGTCTTAAATAACTTTTATCTGTCTTGAATAATCTTTGTCATGAACATACTTACAGTACATGGTAGACTTCAGCTTCATACCTTTTACATCTGTCTGTGCTGTATGTATAATTTATAATCTACTTGTGAGGAACCGTTCCGGGGCGCATGAGAAGATACAGACAGAGTGAGGCCCTGAGGTTGTTCCCAAACACTGTCCCTGCCTTTTGAGGATGTCCGACTCCTTAACAAGTCGGTTCCAAGCGAAGACTGCAAGATACACAATATAAGTGAATACACAAGATGCTTTCAAACAAACACTGAACACAATCAAAGAGGATCTTCGGTCGGGAGAAGCAGTACAGAATCACAGGGCAGAAGAATAGTCAGTAGCAAAGCCAAAGTCAGATAAGCAGCAATGGGCACAGAAGGGTAAAGGCTAGCTAAAGGCACAAAAGAAACCAATATAGCAGGCAAAATGGAAGGGATACAATAGCCCTTTTATACCTGACCAGAAAACAAAAGACAAAGGTGATAAGTGAAAAAAACAGAAGACCAGGTTGGATACATGGCTATCAATCAAAAGGACTTGCAAGAAAACAGTTAAACTAGTCGAGTGCTGGAGGAATCTTAACCACGGCCGTTGGCGAGGAATCAATTAAGAATACAGAGCAGGAAAGACGGAGTTCACACTGGTTAACACAAATAACAGCACTACGGCCGAAACCGCGGTCTTCGTCGCAACAGCTGTGGCCGGCAACCAGAGTTCAAAGCTGGGAGTCTGACAGGCGGAATTCTGACATTAGTCCCCCCCTCCCCTTATGAGGGGCCACCATACCCTCATCAGATCCTCCAGACTTGGAAGGGTAGACTTGGTGGAATTATTTTACCAGCCTGGAAGCGTGCAGATCTTTAGCTGCCACCCACACCCGCTCCTCAGGGCCATACCCCTTCCAATGCACCAAATATTGGAGATAGTTTTGGATTTTGTAAGAATCGATTATTCATTCAATTTCATATTCCAACTCTCCCTGTACGACCACAGGACGAGGTGCAGACTGAGCGACAACTACGGAAATATACTTTTTCAACAGCGATTTTTGAAATACTGGGTGAATAGGAAGTGAATTAGGAAGTCGTAATCTGAACGATACTGGGTTTATAATTTCGGTGATGAAAAAGGGACCAATAACGCGGGCCGTGAAATTTGCTGAGGGAACTCAAAGATGGAGATTTTTTTGTCATGAGACAGACCTTGTAACCGACAATATACTCAGGACGAGGTCGTCGTCGTTTATTAGCATACTTGATCTGTTTAAGCTGAGCATTTTTTAGAGTCTCATGACTCCTAGCCCAGACTGTGCACAGTCGATTTACAGCGGATTTTATTGAGGAAAATTTTTATTCACAACCTGTAGCAGCGGAATACCTGTGTGGAAACCATAGTTACAGTAAAAGGGGGACAGACGTGTCGAGGAATTTTCATTATTGTTTAGAGAGAATTCGACCATAGACAAGAACTCACTCCATCTTTCCTGGAATTCTGAAACATAACATCTAAGATACTGCTCCAATGACAGATTTAGACTTTCGGTTTGCCCATTAGTTTCAGGATGAAAGGTGGAGGAAAAGGACAGTGAGATGCCCAACCTGCCGCAAAATGCTCTCCAGAACCTTGACATGAACTGTACCCCTCTGTCAGACACAATATTAGAAGGAATGCCATGGAGTATATGATGGATAAACAATCCTGCAAGGGTCTTGGCAGTAGGTAATTTTTTTAAAGCAATAAGGTGGCACATTTTGGAAAAGCGATCTACCACTACCCAGATTACCGTTCTACAATTAGAGGGGGGAAGGTCTGTAATAAAATCCATAGAAATGTGAGACCAGGGCATGTTGGGCAAAGTAAGGGGGTATAAAAGCCCCTCTGGGAGTTGTCGGGGAACCTTTGCCCTATCACAGGTCTCATAGGCAATAAAGAATTCCTTAACATCAAGCTTCCAAGATGGTCACTAATAAGTACGAGATAACAGGTAATCAGTGCCTGCGATGCCTGGACAAAACTCCTCCAGTACCTTCAGATGGAGATGACATGGGACAAAGAGCTTATCAGGGGGTAATTTGGAAGCAGCAGAACTTTATGAGTCGGCAATCGAGGATACTAGATCTAAAGTCAAGGTGACAAAAACTAGAAAGGGTATTTTCAGGTTTCTCATTCGGGACATCACAGACACCAAAGCTTCTGGATAAGGCATCAGCCTTAACATTTTTTGCCCCTGGACGATGGGTTAACACAAAATTTCACCTAGTGAAAAATACTGCCCATCGTGCCTGATGAGGGTTCAACCTTTTAGCATTATCAAGGTACAACAATTTTTTTGATCCGTTAGTATTGTTCATCGAACTGTTCTAGAAAAGTTAAGTTCTAGTAGAACTTTTAGAATTTTTAGAACTCAAACCAAACTGAACATTTTACTGTTCGTTCGAGTTCTAGATCGAACACCATGTGCAGTTTCATTTTCAGCAGCTTTCTGCACTTTTAGCGGTCATCTAATCAGTGCAGAGCACAGAGAAGTGTCAAACACGTCATCGCTGTGGTGTAGGGCTCTCATTGGCTGCTAAAATCACATGACCATGTTATATATATATATTTCACTGTATTGCCTTGCGAATGCCATTTTAAGCTCACTCTCTGTACTGTACAGAGTGCTCTTAGTTAGATAGCATTTTCCTCTCCATAGACAGCAATAGTTAGGAAGTTTGGTATTGTTGGATGCATCTTTCCCACACCCAGAAGCTGTTATTTTGCTCACATAATGCCAAATTCTCATATACATGAATATATATTACACAGAGTGCTTGGATTTGGTAAATCATACTTGCCCAAAAGAATTGTATAACACACCGTCTCCAAATCTCCTTTGTGTCAAAGGGTCTTTTGGGCCTCCTCAGGATGCAGGGCCCGTAGCAGCTGCTACCGCTGCACTTCCTATAGCTACACCCCTGCTTGCAAGCTGTCCTCATCTTTTCAGTTAACCATTGAAAGGAATTAAGTATTTTAGCCTCTCAATTTTTTTCAGTCACTCTTAGATCCAAATTTTCTTCACTAAGTTGATCCACGCATCCAGTTTACTGTTCTGGATGGTAATTACAGCTTCCCTTCACCTGTATAGGTATAAAAATTAACCAGAACATCTTATCTCATTGACTTTAATGGGGTTCGAGTTCTGGTTCAAATAGAACCTCGAACCAAACACACTAAAGTTCGAGGTTCTAATCCAACTAGAACTTTTTACTTCTCGCTCATCTCTATCCATTAGCACTGTCACCTTATGTGTGGCGCCCTCCAGAAAGTGTCTCCACTCTTCAAAGGCCCATTTGATGGCCAGTAATTTCCTGTTACCAATATTATTGTTACAATATTATTGTTACAAGTAGTGCCGCAGCCCGCAGGTCGAGCTGTGGGTGCACTTGTGCCCCCGTTGTGTCCCCTTCCCCAGGGACGAGTGGTGCCGCGGTTCGCGTGTCAGGCCACAGGCACACTCTTTCCTCTGGGAACATTCAGTTACCTAGCCATGCTCCTGCTTCCATGCATCCCCCTGCCGGCTGGTTCGTGCATCCCCACTCCTTAGGGCCCGCCAGCTTGCGCCAGCTCTCTCAGATTTAAAGGGTCAGTGCGCCGGTAATTAGTTGATTGCCGGTCACTAATGCTATATAACTGCTACACCTCCAGTACTTCTCCGAAAGATCTTTAGTGCCTTTAGAGAAAGCGATTCTTGAAGTGCGTTCCTGTCTTGCTGTGTACTAAGACTTTGCCACGTTTCTCGACTACGAATCTTCGCCATCTGCCCTGATCTACCTGCCTGTCCTCGACTACGAGTTTGCCTTAGGTCCTTGTATCTCACTGCACCTTGGCTGCCTCCACAAGCAACTCACATCAGGGAAAGTGCCCAGGTGGAATCCCGCCGCAGCAAGTCCATTCCGCTTTGCGGCGGGCTCTGGTGAATACTGGGACCCCCGTAGACTCTGCTCCCTGGCTTGACCTGTACCAGAGCAGCAATCTATATGTGAAAAGGGGAACAGAGCAACAGTGTATATGCAAGGAGAGGACCAGAGAAGCAGTCTATACATGAGGACTAGGGCCAAAGCTGTGGTCTATATGTGACAGAGGATGGTGAAATTATGCTGGTCTGGACTGGATGGAAAAGAGAAAGTTAATGTTCTCGCAAATGGGTTTATGGATATGTTCTGGACATCATGTGGGTTCACAAGTGGAGCATGGAAGCAGCCGTATATTACAGCTGATCCCATGCTGTATCGCCCATGACTGGAGGTCACTCTGGTCTCGGGAGATTAACCCCTTAGCTGCTGCGTTCAATCGTGATCGTAGCAGCTAAGGGTAAGACACAGGGAGGGGGCTCCCTCCGTCTACAATGGCATCGCCTCGATGCAATAGTGGCTATCGATGCTCTCCCTAGCAACCCGGAAGCCTAATAAAATCTTCGGCATGCATTGTAACAGTGATCTGAAGATCACTTATACAGGTCCCCTATGCAGACAAGTAAAAAAAAAGTGAAAAAGTTTTAAAAATAAAAAAAGTAAAACACAAACAAAAAAAATTAAAAATAAAAAAAAATTCACCACCGTTTACAACCGGCAATAGCCCCATAAAAATCAAAATAAATAAGGTACACATATTTGGTATCGCTGCATGCATAATGACCTTACCTTTAAATTTGTTATGTTTAGAGATGTGCGAATTTCTCAAAAACTCGATTCGGTCACTTCGCCGAATTTTCCGACAAAATTTGTTTCGTTCCGAATTACTTCGGCACGAATCGTGTTAAAAAGCAGCTATTTCCAGGCTGCACAGAGCCTGCAGGGTGCTGTAGAACATTGTGCCATGCTTAAATATGCAAAGGGAGCTTGGTTTGGTCTTCATACAATGTTTGTTTTAGTATGACACGCAGATGACTGCCGCCGCTTTTAGAATCGCTTCACTATAAAATTCCCTGGGCACTTAAGAGGGCAAAACTGACCAAAAAACTGAAGCGGGAATGTAGCCTGATAAAGTCATGCCAGCAAAAGCGTGGAGGTGACGGCGGCAGCCACAGCAGCATGAGGTCAGGCAGTGGCACAATGACATTCTGTAGGTGGCAAAACAGGAGGAAGCCACAGAATGGCACAATGACTGAGAGCAGAGGTCACGGCGGCAGCAGCATGAGGTCAGGCAGTGGCACAATGACATTCTGGAGGTGGCAAAACAGGAGGAAGCCACAGAGTGGCACAATGACTGAGAGCGGAGGTCACGGCGGCAGCAGCATGAGGTCAGACAGTGGCCAATGACTTCGTAGGGGCAAAACAAGGAAGCCCCGAGTGGCACAATGTGAGGCGGAGTCACGCGGCAGCAAATGAGGGCAGGCAGTGGCACAATACTTCGGAGACGGAAAACAGATTA
>JAODAL010034282.1:0-44460 GCA_025379985.1 Phyllomedusa bahiana
AACCCAGGTGTAGAACTGCGTGACACCGGACTGTGCCCTACACATGTGAAGAAGGGCAGTACATGAGTAGTGCTGATAACGATGAGAGTGTGAGGAGAGGAGGTGCTGGGGACAAAGGCGCAGAGAGCCCTCCAGTATACAACCGAGGTAGGATAAAGCGGCGACCACCAGTTACAAGTTTGTTGGTGTCCTTGGGGCCGGGAGCTACAATTCACGGCCAGTGGGGCCGTAACGGACATGAAAACTGGACACGCCCTTACGTATTTACAGCACCATGTACGGTCCGCTGCTGCCGTGCACATTTGAACAAACTGATAAGCTCAAGGACTTGCCCACCTTCTGTCTACATATTTATGAAGTGCTGGTACTGCCTTTTTGAAAAATAAAAAATTTTGGCTTGGAACTACTCCACCTCAGCTCTCGGGCACAGGCCATTAATTCTCGTGAGCGGTTGCAGAGTCCACCAAAATTAACTGGATTTACAGCATTCCCAACAACTATTGGACAGTAGTACGGTCAAGCTTCTGCACCTTAGGATGGTTTGAGACGCATACTGTTGTCTCTTTGCAATCGCTTTCGCGTGAACGACTTGCCTGGGCGCCAATGAGAAGCATGAGCAGCATAGCATCTGGTACCGGGAATATGAATGTGCAAAGAGAAACAGCTCCCTTCTGCAGAAGGTGGTTGGAGCCTTGACAGGCTGCAATGGCATGCGTATCTACAGGCCCGCTGCTGCTTCGGCGGCAGATGTACCACCACATCTGAGCCAGCGTTTCTCCCAGGCCACCGGATGGTGACGCTGCATGTGTTAGACGCAGGCCCATGGTGCCAACGTTAGCTCCCCTGAGGCCACGCTTGCACTTTCTCTGCCACATATTCTACCATAACCCATATTCTCGGCTCCTCCGGTGTCCCTTAGCAAGAACTGCCACACAGCCAAGGTAATCTGGATTTTACTGCCAACGCTCCGTCACTGAGTGACTGACTGCCGCCGCTGCCCAGTCGCTGAGCCCCTTGCCCGCACTTTCTTGGACCTTGCAAAGCGGTTTTTCTAGCCCGTGTGCCTCTTGGCTCCCGACCTCACACTGCGCTACCCAGCTGACTCACGGGCCAACTACAACCCACATGCTGGCTGCGCCCGGCTGCCTGACGCGCAAGCTGACGCCCTCTTCTCCTGACGATGATGAAGCCCTTGCTTTCACGCGCCGGGCTCCCAAGTGCGGTCGGCTACATCATCATCTAGTGTTTGTTTCCATCAACCAACTGCGTCCTCGATCACCGTTTTTGGTATGCAGAGGCTAACCCCTCACCAACATGGACCTTCCCATGCCACTCTCCACATCTATACTTTTGGCCGCCTACAGCATAGAATCAGGGGATATTAGCCTCCATTTCTCGCTGCCAAGTAACTGCAGACTGCCCTCGCTCAAATTGTTTCATAATTCCACACTGTATAGTAGAACGCTTGAGTCCCCAATCCCCATATTAGATCTCTGACAGAGGGAACCGGTTTTTGGAAAGAGGCTGGTTTGAGTACAGGTGAGCCGCCTCTGTACCCCCTCCCTGCCAAGCCAACTAAGGTTTGTGTCTGACGATCCCACCTGACTCATGGCTGGGGTTGTCAGATGTCATCAGGTAGGAAGTGGATTGCCTAGTCAACCCAATCAAGAACCATTGGGATGCTGAACACACACGGCCCGCTATATGACAGCGGCAGTTGTGGCCCCTCACCCGATTGACCACCACCCCAGCTGTCGACGTCCCCCGGTTGCTGTGCTCGACCTTGGGCCTGCTCCAGAAATGTTTTGTGCCACTGTCCACTCGAAGTGAAGAGCCTGCCACCAATCAATGACTGACATACTGTTTTTTCCATAAAATGTACAGACACTGACTGTGTTGAATGAATATATCTGTATATGGCTAAATATACACCCAGTATTTAACTCAAATGAACCCACTGAACAAGCTTGGGTTAACCTTATTTGAAGTAAATTAAGCGCTCGTGCACAAATTGGCAGTAATAAATTGTACTAGATTGCCCGTTTAAAAACACTGTTGTAATTTACTGAATATAAAAGCACAAAACAAGGTCTTAATTAACTCGGATATGAATTAAGCTACATGCCAAAATTTCTTCTTTCGGTGAAAAGGAACGTTTCTTTTAGTGACTCACAACAGCAGAACAACGCTTAATTAACCCGTGGATCTGAAATTGTGCAAAAGAAATATGCTTCCGAAACAATTACCAGCTTTGTACGTGTATTAAAATGGCGTGTATTTTACGGTAAACAACAACAGAAAAACTTGTAGATATACCTTTGGATATAGAATTAATGCTACAGGCAAAAATTTTTTCCTTGGAGTGAAAAATAATTTTTTCTTTAGTGACCACAGCAAGCAGAAGAACGCTAAATAACCCCTGGATGTAAATAGCCAACAAGAAAAAAGCTGCCAATTACAGGGAAAGAAGTGACATGGCTAGAACGATGGCTGGTACAGTATATACACTATCTCACAATATACAGTACATACCCTACACACATGCACACACACCTTGCTCCCTTGTCCCCATCCTTACGTCTCCGTAGTACCCCTGCAGGTGTCAGTTGGCATTCAGTAAGGACTTCTCCTTTCTTCTCTGATGAGAGCTGAACATATGGTAAGTATGTAAACAATGGGAGGAAAATAAACATCCCCTATACCGAGTGTGCTGGACTGTGAGCAGCTCTCTGACTGTGAAGCTAGCCCCCAGCTGACGTCACTGCTCTACCCAAATCAAGCGCTGAACTTTACTCTGCACTGATACTTGAGCTTGCTACCGTACTCTGTCCCCAACCCATGATGCACTAGAAATTTATAGAGGCAAAGCTTTCACTTCTTCCTCCTCTGGCTCTGCTCTCTCCCCACTTACTGTATTCTCATGCTTTCAAAAGATTCTTTTTCTATTTAAATATGGCTAAAAAATGTGGGGACCCAGTCCCCTTCCCGTACCCCCCTAAAGTTACACCTAGGGCACATGTCCTGTGAGCATGGACGTCTGATATCTCACTCATACTAAGCATATGAACCACCTTTCCACTGCTCCGCTTAGAAACTGATAGGCCTTGGACGAGTCGACTTTTGAAATGGATGGATGGACTTTCAATTCCATATTCTACCAGCTGTATAGGGGGCCTCGCATGATTCATTGACAATTTTCCTTGGCCCAGAGAACACTATTGATAGCTGAATGCCTGCAGTTCTCATTTCTTGGAAAATTCTCTTTATGTGGCTTGCTGGAACCCTGACCTTTCTGCTGGTATCAGCCTAATAACACAACTGAGCTATTAGGGAATGTGAGAACAGGTTGTAATTGTATTAACAAGAAGAAAAAGATTGTTCTATTCCTACAGGAGCAAAACAGTAACAAAGCAGTTACACTTGACAAGAATCTGCATTAACAAATGTAATATGGCTAAATAGTTGCAGGTTCAAAGTTATGTATGAGAGCCAAGTTGATTGTCTATATAATGTATGGAAGTCTTACGCTTAACCCCTGTAGTGGATTGGTGAGATATGGGAGTCTTGAAAGTCACAAGTTCAAAATCATTTGTTGCCGGCTTTTGCCTTGTCGTGTAAAATATATATATTGGATACAACATTAGAACACAAAAAACATTAAAAAAAAATTGTTAATATGCAAAACACTGTCAGTAAGTGGGGAAAAACCATTTTTCAACAAAAACATCCCAGAATAACACATGTGGAGTCTATGCAAATTGTTCTGATAATAGTATCGCCTCCATCAGAACCTTATTGAGTGGGACCCCTACATCGATCTTATTATTTCCAGGCTTAGAGAACGGCCTCACTACGTAACTTGGGTTTGGTGACAAAGCGCTGACCACAATAACATCTCAAACAATGTCACGGTATAAAGTAATGTACTCACGGACAGTTCAGTTTTTGCTGAACGTTTTAGAACTCTTTTCTACTTCTTTGAAAGCAAGTGACACATTTTGCTAAGTAGTGCTGAAAACCTGGTCGATCTTGTTTTGGCTATGGGAGCGGAATCATTTCCCCCTGGGCAGGCGCTTTGCCTGCTCCATGTCATCAATTAAAATCCTCATGTGATGAGGCTGAAGATATGGGAGCAGTAGCACTGGCCGGACCCAATGCCTCTTGCTCTTGGCACCACACTGAACTAACTGGATCAACTATATTTAGGAGTCGGAGTTGGTTCATTTTATAACGACTCCGACTCCTGCAAAATGGGCACAATGCGGGACTGCTTTATCTGTGACTAGTGCCCTTAGTGCCGGATTGCTTTATGTGTGACTCTAGTGCCCTCAGTGTGGGACTGCTTTATCTTTGACTATACTAGTCTCAGTGCAGGACTGCTTTATCTGTGACTAGTGCCCTCAGTGCAGGACTGCTTTATCTGTGACTATTCTCCCCTCAGTGCAGGACTGCTTTATCTGTGACTATTCTCCACTCAATGCAGGACTGCTTTATCGTGTTAACTATACTCCCCTATGCAGACATCTTTATCTGTTGACAGTGGCCCCTCAGTGCAGGACTGCTTTATCTTTGTCTATACTATTCTCAGTGCAGGACTGCTTTATCTTAGACTATACTGCCCTCATTGCAGGACTGCTTTATCTGTGACTAGTGCAGTCATTGTAGGACTGCTTTATCTGTGATTATTCTCCCCTCAGTGCAGGACTGCTTTATCTGTGACTAGTGTCTCAGTGCAGGACTGCTTTATCTGTGACTAGTGCCCTTAGTGCAGGACTGTTTGATCTGTGACTAGTGCCCACAGTGCAGGACTATACTGCCGCATCAATTGCAGGACTCTATATCTTTTACTAGTGCAGTACATTGGTAGGACGCATTATCTGTTGATTATTTCCCCGTCCAGTGCAGGACTGCTTTATCTGTGACTAGTGCCCTCAGTGCAGGACTGCTTTATCTGTGACTAGTGCCCTCACTGTAGGACTGCTTTATCTGTGACTAGTGCCCTCACTGCAGGACTGCTTTATCTGTGTCTAGTGCCCTCAGTGCAGGACTGCTTTATCTGTGACTAGTGCCCTCAGTGCAGGACTGCTTTATCTGTGTCTAGTGCCCTCAGTGCAGGACTGCTTTATCTGTGTCTAGTGCCCTCACTGTAGGACTGCTTTATCTGTGACTAGTGCCCTCAGTGCGGGACTGCTTTATCTGTGACTAGTGCCCTCACTGCAGGACTGCTTTATCTGTGTCTAGTGCCCTCAGTGCAGGACTGCTTTATCTGTGACTCATAGTGCCCTCAGTGCAGTACTCAGCTTCTATCTGTGTCTAGTGCCCTCAGTGCAGGACTGCTTTATCTGTGACTCTAGTGCCCTCAGTGCAGGACTGCTTTATCTGTGACTCTAGTGCCCTCAGTGCAGGACTGCTTTATCTGTGACTCTAGTGCCCTCAGTGCAGGACTATTGCTCTTCGCATTCACCTCAGAGATCCTCCCCTCATCTCCCCAGCACAGCGTGTGAAAGTCCGGGCAGGAGGGAACTTCGGTGAGTCCCCAGTGCGCATGTGCAGCGAGAGGCTCCTGTTACAAAGACAGCTAGCAGTGTAGAGGTGCACGCTGTGGGCGAGGATGCCGCACGCACCGCTCCTGTAACTTCTTATCTCGCTCCTCGGCTGGATTTGTGGAGAAGTGGCCAGTGCTTCCCTGCGGAGGTTAGTGGCCGCTGTCTGCATTACTTGCATGCTGTTTGGTGTGTAGTCGTTGGAGTCTGCGGTATGTTCCCTGTGATGGAGGGATGTGTGTGCCCCGAGCACCTGGGGCTGAGGCGGTAGATGATGATGAGGATGATGATGGTGGCGGCGGCAGGTGAGACATGGACGTCCGGGGGCGGCCACAGGGTCACTGATGCTGCTGTTTGCTTCTATCGCTTTGTTTGGACAACTGGAGACTCTCTCCTCCCCACTATTTGCCAGGCTCGGGTCACAGCTGTCTGACTAAACTCAAAGGCGCGAGAGAAGTTTATGATGTAAAAGTTTGTCTGAGAAAGCTGGGTGACCCCCAATAAGGCTGCTACAGTGTAACCCGAAGGGAAAGCTGGGTGACCCCAATAAGGTTACTACAGTGTAACCCAGAAGGGAAAGCTGGGTGACCCCCAATAAGGCTACAGTGTAACCCGAAGGGAAAGCTGGGTGACCCCCAATAAGGCTACAGTGTAACCCGACGGGAAAGCTGGGTGACCCCCAATAAGGCTACAGTGTAACCCGAAGGGAAAGCTGGGTGATCCCCAATAAGGCTACAGTGTAACCCGAAGGGAAAGCTGGGTGATCCCCAATAAGGCTACAGTGTAACCCTGAAGGGAAAGCTGGGTGACCCCCAATAAGGCTACAGTGTAACCCTGAAGGGAAAGCTGGGTGACCCCAATAAGGCTGCTACAGTGTAACCCCGAAGGGAAAGCTGGGTGATCCCCCAATAAGGCTGCTACAGTGTAACCCCGAAGGGAAAGCTGGGTGATCCCCCAATAAGGCTGCTACAGTGTAACCCCGAAGGGAAAGCTGGGTGATCCCCCAATAAGGCTACTAGTGTAACCCAGAAGGGAAAGCTGGGTGATCCCCAATAAGGCTACTAGTGTAACCCAGAAGGGAAAGCTGGGTGATCCCAATAAGGCTGCTACAGTGTAACCCAGAAGGGAAAGCTGGGTGATCCCCAATAAGGCTACAGTGTAACCCAGAAGTGATAGCTGGGTGATCCCCAATAAGGCTGCTACAGTGTAACCCAGAAGGGAAAGCTGGGTGACCCCCAATAAGGCTGCTACAGTGTAACCCAGAAGGGAAAGCTGGGTGACCCCCAATAAGGCTACAGTGTAACCCCGAAGGGAAAGCTGGGTGAACCCCAATAAGGCTGCTACAGTGTAACCCAGAAGGGAAAGCTGGGTGACCCCAATAAGGCTGCTACAGTGTAACCCGAAGGGAAAGCTGGGTGATCCCCAATAAGGCTGCTACAGTGTAACCCGAAGGGAAAGCTGGGTGATCCCCAATAAGGCTGCTACAGTGTAACCCAGAAGGGAAAGCTGGGTGATATCCCAATAAGGCTGCTACAGTGTAACCCAGAAGGGAAAGCTGGGTGATCCCCAATAAGGCTGCTACAGTGTAACCCAGAAGGGAAAGCTGGGTGATATCCCAATAAGGCTGCTACAGTGTAACCCAGAAGGGAAAGCTGGGTGATATCCCAATAAGGCTGCTACAGTGTAACCCAGAAGGGAAAGCTGGGTGATCCCCCCCCAATAAGGCTGCTACAGTGTAACCCAGAAGGGAAAGCTGGGTGATCCCCAATAAGGCTGCTACAGTGTAACCCCGAAGGAAAAGCTGGGTGATCCCCCAATAAGGCTGCTACAGTGTAACCCCGAAGGGAAAGCTGGGTGATATCCCAATAAGGCTACTAGTGTAACCCCGAAGGAAAAGCTGGGTGATCCCACAATAAGGCTGCTACAGTGTAACCCGAAGGAAAAGCTGGGTGATTATCCCAATAAGCGCTACAGTGTAACCCCGAAGGGAAAGCTGGTGACTCCCCCGCCCCCCCCCCCCCAAATAAGGCTTCTAGTGTAACCCAAAGGGAAAGCTGGGTGACTCGTCCCTTATAATGGCGACAGTGTAACCCAGTAAGTGGAACAGCTGGGTGCATCCCGCCCCTCCAATAACGGCTAAGCAGTGGTACCCATAAGGGAAAAGCTGGGTGGATTTCCCCCCCAATAATGTCTTACAGTGTAACCCTGGAAGGGAAAGCTGGCTGTCCCCCCCCAATAAGTGCTATCATGTAACCCAGAATGGAACTGGGTGATCCCCCCGCTCAATAATGCTACAGGTGTTAACCCACGAGTTGAGAAAGCTGGGATGAAGCCCCCCCCCCAATTAAACTACGAGTGAACCCAAAGGGAAAGCTGGTACCTCCCCCCCCCAATAATGCTACAGTGTAACCCTAGAAGAAAGCCTGGTGATCCCCCCCCCCCCCAATAAGGCTACAGTGTAACCCAGAAGGGAAAGCGGGGTGATCCCCCCCCCCCCCCAATATGGCACAGTGTAACCCAGAAGGAAAGCTGGTGATCCCCCCCCCCCCCCCCAAAAGGCACAGTGTAACCCAGAAGGGAAAGCTGGGTGATCCCCCCCCCCCCCCAATAAGGCTACAGTGTAACCCAGAAGGAAAGCTGGGTGATCCCCCCCCCCCCCCCCAATAAGGCTACAGTGGTAACCCAGAAGGGGAAAACTGGGTGATCCCCCCCCCCCCCAATAAGGCTACAGTGTAATTCAGAAGGGGAAAACTGGGTGATCCCCCCCCCCCCCCCCCCATAAGGCTTCTAGTGTAACCCCAAAGGGAAAGCTGGGTGATCTCCCAATAAGGCTACAGTGTAACCCAGAAGGGAAAGCTGGGTGACCCCCAATAAGGCTGCAACCGTGTAACCCCGAAGGGAAAGCTGGTGACCCCCAATAAGGCTGCCTACAGTGTAACCCCAAAAGGGGAAAACTGGGTGACCCCCAATAAGGGTGCTACAGTGTAACCCCGAAGGAAAGCTGGTGATATCCCAATAAGGCTGCTAAAAGTGTAACCCAGAAGGGAAAAACTGGGTGATATCCCAATAAGGCTGCTACAGTGTAACCCCGAAGGGAAAGCGTGAAACCCCCCAAAAAGGCTACAGTGTAACCCCGAACTGAAGCTGGGTGATCCCCCAAAAAGGCTACAGTGTAACCCCCCAAGGGAAAGCTGGTGATCCCCCAATAAGGCTACAGTTTTAACCCAAAGGGAAAGCTGGTGATTCCCCCCCCCCCCCCCCAAATAAGCTACAGTTAACCCAGAAGGAAAGCTGGGGGATCCCCAATAAGGCTACTATGTATCCCCAGAAGGGAAAGCTGGGTGATTCCCAATAAGGCTACTAGTGTATCCCAGAAGGGAAAGCTGGGTGATTCCCAATAAGGCTACTAGTGTAACCCAGAAGGGAAGACTGGGTGATTCCCAATAAGGCTACTAGTGTAACCCAGAAGGGAAGGCTGGTTGATCCCCCAATAACGCTACTAGTGTAACCCAGAAGGGAAAGCTGGGTGATCCCCCAATAAGGCTACTAGTGTAACCCAGAAGGGAAAGCTGGGTGATCCCCCAATAAGGCTACTAGTGTAACCCAGAAGGGAAAGCTGGGTGATCCCCCAATAAGGCTACTAGTGTAACCCAGAAGGGAAAGCTGGGTGATCCCCAATAAGGCTGCTACAGTATAACCCAGAAGGGAAAGCTGGGTGATTACTAATAAGGCTTTTAGTGTAACCCCGAAGGGAAAGCTGGGTGATCCCCCAATAAGGCTACTAGTGTAACCCAGAAGGGAAAGCTGGGTGACCTCCTTAATGTCTGACTCTGTTATTAAGTGATCTGGGCGCAGACAATACAGTTACATAATTAGCTAGATCTGCAGTTTAGAAGTCCAGGAACATGCTCCATTTTCTCCCTACAGTCACCCAGCTTTCCCAAAAATAAACTGAGCTGAGGAGTTCAGTTGGTGACTCTGAATAACGTTGTTACTAAGGACGTGTTGGCTCTTGGCCGTCAGCAGCATTAATTGTGCCAGTTATCAGATGTCGTCACTGAAGTGTCTGTGATCGGTGGGTTACTCTTTGGGGAGGTGGAGCTGACCTCATGCCTCTTCTCTTCCCGGTCTGTGTGTGTTTTTCTGTACAATCAGATTTTATTTTGTGTCCTTTATTGACCCTCAGTGTCTGATGGAGTCGTATCCTCATACATTTGGCAGAGCTTCAAATGTCAGATCTATGGATTGTCTGTTAACCGCATTTCGATGTTTGAGAAGCAGTGTGCTGTGGAGTCGAAGCCCCGACTCCGACTCCTCAATTTCCCAAACCTCCGACCCTGACTCTGACTCCCTCATACATGGTGCATGTTTAAGTGATAACTTTACTGTAGTAAAATGGTAACATCAGGCTGTTTATCACCTTATGATATAATAATCAAGCTATCTAGGAAGAACAGCCACTGACTAGCAAAATGGTAACAATGTTTTGATCTTTTGAACACTTGTGGGTAGAGTTGAAGAAAAATTTGTATCCAAGTCCAGTCTGCACCAACATTGGGAATGTGTAGAAGAGACCTGGGATCAGATTTCGGTCAAGATGTGCTTGAATCTGATTCAGAGCCCAGAAAGATTCAGGCAGAGCTGAAAACCAAAGGTGGATTTCCCAAACTAATAAAATAATAAAAATTAGCACTTTGATTTTTAGGAGCAAAACTGTAACTAAGCATATGTTAAATACTTGCAAGTCAAACTTATGTATAAGATGTAAGGTGACTGTATATAAAATTACAGTAGCCTTATGTACAAAGCTGCAGTGGATGGTGAGATATGGAGCCTGAAAGTCACAAGTTCAAACCATTGTTACCATTTTGTTTGTCAGCGTCAAATATATTTATTGGACATGACTTTAGGACACAAAAAAAAATTGTAAATATGCAAAACACTGCAGGAACATTTGTGGAGTCTCTGAATTTGTTCTGAGAAATAGTATTGCCTCCATCAGATCCTGCATACACGACCTCACATCGGATCTCATTATTTCCAGGATAGAGAACGGCCTCTCTACAGTAACTTGCATTGGGGGCAAAGCGGTGACCACAGGGGCAATATCTCTAACAATGTCAGGGTATAAAGGAATTGCCTCAGCCACAGTCAGTTTTGATGAATGGTTGATCTTCTACTTCTTTGAAAACAGGTGAAAAATTTTGCTGAAATCTGTTTGCCATGGGAGCAGAATCTTTTCCCCTGGGGCAGCGCTTTGCCTGCTCCTTGTCATCAGTTACACTCCTCATGTGATGAGGCTGAAGATATGGGAGCAGTAGCACTGGCCGGACCCAATTCCTCTTGCTCTTTGCACTGCATCGAACTAACTGGACCAACTTATTATATTTTGGGAGTCGGACCCTTTTATGACGACTCCGACTCCTGCAAAATAGCCTCCGACTACACAGCCCTGGTTTCTACTAATGTGATTAAACTCCATTATTGTACGGACATGTTGCTTTTCTGTGGCATGAGTTTGGAATTCATCCATTTCTTTCGTCACATGTTGCGGAGTCACATGAAGGGGATGTTATTTTGGTTTAGAAGGATGGGGTGTATAACGTTTTCTGGTCCAAAGGCCACACTGTCAAACCGTACCTCTCCCAGAGGCCGCATTATATCTTAGAGGCGTATTCCCTGTCTGAGACCCTTACGGCACTTCAGCTGTAAAGACCAAATATGGCTGAGAGGGCTTGGTTCCACTTTAGGGACTCCCAGAGATCAGATTGGAGGGGTGGGGGGCTGCTCAGTATCCTAGAAAGAGGATATGAGGCGCCTATTTTCACTGTAGTTTTTGGAGGTTAGAGAGCCGTTTCACAACAACACACACATATTCTATCTCCACCTCAACGTCTCCTCTTTGAGTCTCGAACCTATCAGACATTTTTATGGTATATCTCGTGGATCTGCTACGATTGTGTCAGAAATCCTTTGAGGAACAAATCCATAATACATATAGATTGTTTATTTAGGTTGCTTAAAATAGCATATACAGCCCTGCAGTGCCCACCATAACGATGGCAGCCCTGCAGTGCCCGCCATGTTGAATGCAGCTGTCAAAAGATGACTATTCATTTCTGAAGTTTGTGCTCTAATGGCTGCGGGCCACACTGGGGGATCTTGCATACCCCTGCGGTAAAGCAATCACTTCTGTATGAGTAACTATGTAATCCATACTTCTCTCATCTTTAGTTCTTGTGGCCTCTGGAGGTGTGTTCTTAATGTGATGAAGATGCACAGGAGTTTTTAAGACATTATGTTAAAAATTTTTATCCTTCTTTCCACCCATCTGGAAAGTGGTAGAAAAGCCTAAGGCCATGTCCCCACTGCGCCGGTTTGTGGCCAATTTTTTTTCAGACTGTTTGCGGTTTTGCAAACCGTCTGAAAAACCGGCTGCAAACTAACACATGGGGCTCTATGGAAAACCCTTGCAGCAGTCCTCATGTTCATTCTTCCGTCTGGTTTTCGGACAGAATATGAACAAGTCAATGTGACTCCGCTAATCGCGGAGAAAAGCCCCAACCCCCCCCCCCCCTCCGCGGCCATGGGGACTGCACTCAAACAAATACTGGTCAGATAAACCGACCGGTGTTTGTCCAGTGCCGTGCAAATGGGCCCTAATAATGGTTGGCAATTTATTCTGTCAGAAAATTGGCCTTCTACTTCAAAAGTGTCGTAGATTCCCAGATTTACCAACCAGAGTTGAGCCCTCATCGTCTTCCGAGCCTCTGCAGTCCTGATCTATGATTGGCACTGAGGCCTAGTATTTGTGTGAATATATAATATACATACAGAGCATGGTCATCAGTGACAGCCATTGTGTTGGAGGACTGACAAGTAAAGCTATATCAGCCTAGAATTCTATATCAAAGGCCAGATCGTGTTTCCACATTCAAGAGGTTACAGTCCAGTGCCTCCTAGTAATTAGTAACAGAGAAGGGAATGTATGTTTCACTAAGGAAACGCTCTCATGTCCGTAATGTTTGTCAAACAAGTTCTCTGCTATATAAATATATATATATATATATATATATATATGCTATTAATATATATATATATACGCGCTTTTAATGCTATGTTTATATCTACATTGTGACTGCAATTTATATTTGGAATTACTATCTAGTGGTAAATCCATTATGTGGACCCCAGAAGAAGAGAACCTGTGGCCATTCCTGACCTGTCTGTTTTAGCAAATTTTAGTCCATGAATTAAAAATTCTGAAGCATCTTTACTTAATCCCTTACTAGAAGCAGTGTTTGGAGCCGACTGCTGCACATGGTTCCTCTGCCTCATCCCCCAACCCTCCATCCCCTGCAAAGAGATCTTGGGGTGCCGAGTGGTTGCTATGACAGATGGAATTTATGGCAGGAAGTAGTAGGAACCCCATCTTGGTACACTCTTCTGCATTATGTATATTATGGAGAAATGTGTACAAGCGATCATGCACCCTAGAGTGACCATAGAACGGTTTCAAAAAGTTTTGAAAGTATAAAAGATTATATATGTATTTAAAGTTCCAAACACCCCTGTGAGGAAAATGACAAGAGATGACAGAAGTCAACCCTCCCTCCAGCTTCAAATTCACTCAGTTTACAGGACTGCAAAAAGTCACTCAGGCTCCCCTCTGTGCAACACGTCACCAGGAAGCATCAATTAGGCAAAAGACAGCAAGACCTGGCTGTTCCTCCAGCCAGATAGGAGTCCATCCCAACAGGGAGTCTCAGAATCAAAGGTTTGTAATTTAATTTCGTTAGCACCTTGCACAGGTCCTGTTCACAGACCCAAACTACAAAGGGCTTAGCAGATGGCAAGGTGCCGAGATTTCATAAGGATTTATGGGAGAACCGTGCATCACAGGTCTAACCCAGTTTCATATTTTTAAATATGAAACTTCCCACATATATAGCTGTCACTCCCGGGTTTTTTGGGACATGGAAGGGAGAAAACCCACGGCTTGGAAAAGGGAATGAAGCGAAGGCCCAGCATTTGGGTCCCAAGTTGTACTTGGCCCATCCGTTCTGTGGTGCCATGGCCCCTTCGTCCCAATCCCCTTTTCCGTGTTATGACCCTTTTATGTCCGAAGCCAAAAACCCATATGGCCCGAGAGGGAGGGAGTGTGACTTTTCCCAGGGTTTGACGGGTTTGTGACAGGGGGTGCGACGGGGGCCTGTTCCAGTATTTTTTTAACCCGGGGCCCCCATTTTGGCCCATTGCGTTTCCTTTGGGAAAAGGGGGTTACGCCGAGTGTAAAAGAGGTCCAAAACCAGCGGGCTACGTTCACCCCGGTGTATGCCGCACAAGGCAACCTAAGGAAAAATAGACAATTTGCTGCCTCTTTGAAAACCCAATCTGTATTTGCAACTTTGACCAATAGTTGTTAGTTTTTCCCTATTATATATTGCTTGCCTAGTGCCCCCCCTCCCCCCCTCCAAGGCAAATTAAATCTATAAATTTTAAATCTGAGCTAGTCATTGTTTGATCACAGACTCACATGCCCTTATTCTCGGTATTTAATGTGTCGCTACCTGGTTTGGTTCCCGGCCTTGTTGTAAGTCATTAACGGACCGGTCTTATAACCACTGAGGAACTGGTGGCAGTCTACTGGGCTGGCATAGTTCTGTTTCTGGGTAAACGGATCTCTCCCAGCCGTTGAGGGGTGTGGGTGAGTCGGGTATCCTCTCGCACTCCCTTGGTCTTCCGGTGCCCGTGTGGACTATGGACGGGGGTTAACTGTGAAACCGTATTCGGCTGACCTTGTGCACCCCTAGGGGAAGCGCAACGACACTAATAATAATTTAAAAAAAAAGTCTTAAGTCTGGTCTGTTAAAATACAGCATCATTTATCTGTACAGTAAACACTTAAAAGGGAAAAAATAATCAAAATGAAAAAAATTTTACATGTTTTTGGTCTTTTTACGTCTTACACAGGGATTGCACTTTAGAATATTGATCTTTGCGTGAGACAAAGCCTGTAAAGTAATAACACAATAGAGGATAATGTTTTAATCAAAGGGATTGGGATAAGTTGGGGGCCGGGCGAAAAAGGGCAGTGGAGGTTTCAAGAAAAATGAAATTATGCACATGGGGAGGAAAAATCCATTACATTTACAGTTAAAGGGAAAAAAATTATGGTAAAAGTGAATGGAAAAGGACTTGGGAATCCGGGGGACAGTAAACTTAATTGTAGCACCCATGCAGGCAGCAGTCCCAGGAAAATTATGAATGTTTAAAAAGGGGCATAGATGAACAATGGGAAAATTATTCCCCAATCAAGTCCTGGTTAGACCACACATGGAATTTTGGTACGTTTTGGGCCCCTGACAGGAAAGACATTTAGAGCTTGAACAGGTACAAAGGGGGCAACAAAAAATAATAAAAAAGGGACTGGGTGGACTGCAATACCCAAAAAGATTGCAGGTTGGGGTTTTTTAGTTTCAAAAAAAAATGGTTTTTGGGGGGGCAAAATAAATTTGTTTAAATAATTAAAGGTCAATATAAAGATCTCTCAATTTATTTATACCCAGGACTGTATCCAAAACAAGGGGGCATCTCACTCTTGGGGAAAGTTTTTTCAAAATAGAAAGGGTTTCTTTTTTTTTAGGCAGTGAGACTGGGGAAACTCTGTGCTGGGGAACTTTAGGGGGAATTCAAGAAGAGTTCAAAAAGGGTTTGGATGAATTTCTGGAGCATAATAATATAAATAATATAACAAGTTATAGTGTTCTGGAATAGGGTCGTTGATTTTTTATAGGAATTTTTTACCTAAAATGAGGACAATTGGCTCGTACTTCATTGGGGTTTTTTGCCTTTCTTCTGGATCAACACTTTAGGCTAAACGGATGGGGAAAATCTTGTCTTTTTTCGGCCTTACAAACCATGTAACTATGAATTAAAAGTGATAAAAAACATTGCATGGATCCAATAGAGAAATATACTTCAGCTCGTAGAAAAAAAAAAAGGGGTCTCGTTTGGGTCTATAGCTGGATATAAGAAAACAAAAAATAAAGTGGCTTTGCAATCCAAAGCTCAACAGTAGAGAACTGTTTTTTGGAAAAAAAAACAAAGTAAAACTTTACACGTTTGGTATTGTACCAACCTATGGAATAAGAAAAAGTCACTATACCTGTAGTCTCCATAAAATGAAACCCTTTGCAAAAAATGAAACAAAATGCGGAAAACAAAACTTGATTTCTGCTATTGGCCCCCAGTCGGGTGCAAAAGACATTCTTTATTAATAAAGGTACAGGGGGTAAAAATGTGCTAGCGTGAAAAGCTAAGCTTTTTTGGGGTTTAAAAAAATTTCGCCCCTTTTTCACAGCTTTCTGTGAACAAGGGCGAAATTTGTTTAAACCCGAAAGACATGGTTTTTACCCTCTGTACCTTTTTATATAATAAAGAATTTTTTTGATCTGAGCTGGGGGAAAATAGCAGAAATCAAGTTTTGTTTTCCGCATTTTATGGCATTTGAAGAGTCCCAAGGCGTGGTTTATAGCGGGCCGTGCAAAAGGAAAGCAGAGACGCTGAACACCATAACAGGGTATTCAAACTACATTTGGGGGTGAGTACAGCCGAAAACCCCTTGCAAAATGGTTTTCAAAATTTAAATTTTTTTTTTCTTTTCACATTACAACCCCTATAGAAGTTTGTTTGTGTTTTTTTTTTTTTTTTTTTGCTTTATCCAGTACATTATATAGTAAGAGCAATGCCACCATTAAAAAAATAAATCTTTTGCTAAAAAACAAGCCCTCACATGACTATGTAGACTGAAATAATAAAAAGTTATGGCTTTTGGAAGAATTGGAGGAAAAGACTGACGTGGAAAAAAGGCTCTGTTGGGAAGGGGTTAAATTTGCGGGTTTTTACGGTGAAAAAAAACCATGTTAACCAAGGGTGGGAAAAAAGTGGGTGAAGGGGGGGCAAGGATTTCAAACCCAGCCCCCCCACTGGTTAATGCCCTAAAACCCCCAAGGCAAGAAACCAAAACTGCGCCCGAGGGAGACCCATCTCTGACCCCAGAGCCGCCACCAGCCAGGGGTCCCCGAAATTTTTCGCTAATACGCATTAATATTTTTTCAGGTGGTATTAACCTTTTTTGAAGCTCCAACTGTTCCTGTGTGACCAACTCCTCAGGAGGCTATTCCACAGATTTACAGTTCTTAAGTGAAGAAAAACTTTTGTCTTGGAATTGAATCCTTTTTTTAGCCGAAGGGGAAAGTCCCCTTTTTTTTGGGGGCTTTAATGACATTTTTCCCCTACTTTTTTTGGGGGCCTTTTTAAATTTCATGCCCCCCCCCCCCCAACCCCGAGCATTTTTTCAAATTAAAGCAATTTCTACTAAACCTTTCCCCCTAACTAAGGGCCCTTTTCCCCCATAAGTTTTGGGCCCGTTTGATTTTGCCCCTTAATTCCATAAAGGGTGACCGAATGCCATTTCGGGGTTTACCGGCTGTACGCGGTTGTTAATCCTTTTCCCGGGGTCCATGTTTTTAAAACACCCCAAAATTTTACGTGCCTTTGAGGCACCCGATTTGACATTGCATCTGTTCGATCTTGTCTACAAGAACGCCCAGATCTTTCTCAACAAGCGATTTTCCAAGTTTTTCTCCCCTGGGTATATGATGCCTTAATTTTTTCTACCCCGATGCAGAACTTACATTTATCCACACTGAACCTCTTTGGGGGCCCCAACACTGGTCCAGGTCTTGCAAATTTTGAACTCTTCCCTAGATTGACTACCCTACATAGCTTGGTTCATCGCAAAAATAAAACCATGTATTGACCCTTTTTCTATATCATTAAAAAATACATTTTAAATAAGAGGACCTAATACTGAGCCCTGCGGGACCCACTCACAACCGGAGGACCACTCAGAGTAGGGGGCATTTAACACCCCTTTGAGTACAACTCATAGCCTTTTTAATCCAAGTACCAGTTATTTCTAAACCCCAATGGGTTCAAATTTACCCCCAAAAAACGTTTTGGGGGAAAAGTGTCAAAAATATTTTCAAAAATTAAAAAAACTATATCCCCCAGTGCCACGCTATCCAACTTCTACTCACCTCTTCATAAAAAAAAAATCAGATTGGTCTAAATTCTGTCCTTTGTAAATCCATGTGGCAAACCCCTTATAAATTGAAAATTTGTCCACTATTCCTGATTTAGTTCCTTATTAGCCCCTCAAACAGTTTTCCGACATCAGATGTTAACTTCCTGGTCTATAATTACCGGGCAAGATTGGACCCCCTTTTTGAAGATGGGAACTACTTTTCCTTTTCGCCAGTCTCCCGGCATATACCATCACTAGAGAATTCTAAATATCTATACAGGGGCACAGAGATAACCGGCTGAGCCTTTAAAAATCTTGGGTGTATGTTTATCAGGGGCCTGGATCCTTGTTCACATTAAGCTTATTTAACTTGGCTTGGACCTTTTCTACACTGAGCCAAGCAATTATAGCAGATGATGCATTAACAGTACTGGCACGACCTACATCTGCACTGGACCCACCCCCATCAACTGCTTTCTCATCGTTAGTATATACTGAGCTGAAGAACCCATTTAGTACCTATCGCCTTCTGGTCCCCAGTGACCAGCTCCCCCTTAGTTTTTTTAAGCGTTCTACATGCTCCGACTTTGGCTTTTTGCATTTCTTTGCGTTTGTCTTGCTGTCTTTGGCCACCTGCCTTTCATTTTGAATTTTAGCTTCTTTTATCACTTTTTTTTTTACAGATTTTATTAAGCTCTTTGTGATTTTCAAAGGCTAATGCTGACCCCTCTGACTTATATTTTTTAAATGCCCTTTTTTTTAATTATTTATTGCCCAGAAGGTAGAAGCCATGTTGGATTTAGTTTTAATCGCCTATACTTGTTACCCATAGGAATATATTTTACTATAAATGTCCCCATTGTATATTTAAAACTTTCCCATTTGACTTCTACATCACTATTTGCTATTAGCTGCTCCCAGTCCATGTCCTGTACTGCGTCCCTCAATAAGGGGGAAATTGGCCCTTTTAAAATGAAATGTTTTTGCCCTCCGCTCTTCTTTCCAGTTTACACTAAAATTAATTATATTGTGGTTGCTGTAACCTAGATTTTAAGAAACCGTGACCGCTTCAACAAGTTCTGCTTTGTTAGAAATTACCAGATCCAACAGAGCATCACTTCTAGTGGGATCCTCCACAAACTGCCTCATAAAATTATCCTCTAACAGATTGAGAAACTTCCTTCCCTTTCCAGTTGATGCAGAACCATGACCCCAGTCAATGCCTGGGTCATTAAAGTCACCCATTATAATCGCTGTACCTGCCTGTGCGGCCTGCATCATTTGATTATGCATCTGTTCCTCTATTTCCTCAGTGCTGTTTGGGGGTCTATACACTACACCAAAAATAATTTTTTTCTGCATTAACCCCATCCCCTTGTGTTTCCACCCACAATGTTTCCACTTCAGCAACTTTGTCCTCTATTTCCTCTCTCTCAGTTGCCTTCTTATCATTCCTTACATACATACAGACACACAGACGCCCTCTCCTATTCGCTCTGTCCTTCCTAAATAGATTAAAACCTTGAAGGTTGACAGCCCAATCATGCGAGGAGTCCAGCCATGTTTTGGCAATACCAACCACATCAATCTGCTCCTCTAGAACTAGTGCCTCAAGCTCCCCTATTTTGTTTGCAAGACTTTGTGAATAAACATTTTAAGTTCCCTTCCAGTTTAACACTTTACATTGATGGTTTGGGATTATATCCAACACGTTCATTAGACGGCATGGAATCGTACATTACCCATTCAGTAGACAGCATGGAATTATACATCTCTCCTTCGGTAGATGGCATGGGATTATACATTACACCATGTCATGGTAACTGGCCATGCCAGTTATTAGTCTTAGAAAGTAATTAACACTAGGGCTGTGGAGTCAGTCGCGGAGCTGGTGCCTATTTTGCAGGAGTCAGTCGTTATAAAATCGACCAACTCCCAAAGTATATAATAAATTGGTCCAGTTAGTTTGAGGTGCCAAGAGCAAGAGGAATTGGGTCCGGCCAATGCTACTGCTCCCATATCTTCAGCCTCATCACATGAGGAGTTTAATTGATGCCATGGAGCACATAAAGCGCTGCCACAGGGAAAAAGATTCTGCTCCCATAGCAAACAGATTGACCAGATTTCAGCAAAATTTTTCACTTGCTTTCAAAGTAGAAGAGTTCAACCATTCATCAGAACTGACTGTGCCTGAGGCAATTGCTTTACAGTTTGAGTTGTTTTCCCCCAACCCAAGTTAGTGTAAAGAGGCTGTTCTCTAGCCTGGAAATAATGAGATCAGATGTGAGGTCATCTATGCAGGATCTGATGGAGGTGATTCTATTTTTCAGAAAAAATTCAGAGACTCCACAAATGTTCAGGACGTTCTTGTTGAAAACGTTTTTTTTTTTCCCCACTTCCTGCAGCGCTTTGCGTATTTTTACAATTTTTTTTTTTGTGTTATAAAGTTGTATTCAATAAATATATTTTACAATGGCAAGCAAAAGGGTAACAATGTTTTGAACTTGTGACTTTCAGGCTCCATATCTCACCATCCACTACAGCTTTCAATGTGACAATCATCTTGGCGATCTCATACTTTGACCTGCAACTATTTAGCATATGCTTAGTTCTACAGATTCTTGTCATGTAACTGCATTGTTACTGTTTTGCTCCTGGTGGTGGGACAATCTTTTTCTTCTTGTATACTACAAATTACAACTGTTCTCACATTTCCTAATAGCTCAGTGTGTTATTAGACTGATTTTCAAGCGAAAGGTCACTGGTTTGAGCAGCCATGAAGAAAATTTCCCAAGAAAAGAGAAACCGCACCATCCAGCTCATCAAGAAGTCTCTCGGCCAAGAAAATTGCCAAATTGCATCCTGTGAGGTCATGACAGCTGTAAGAACATGAAATGAAGTCCATCCATCCATTCAAAAGCCAAGAGGTTGAGGTCCAGGCAAAATATCAGTCAACAAGTCGGCTCATCACAAGGTTGAATAGTTCGAACGCGACACACGGCAGTGGAGATGGCTCGTATGCTTCGTAAGAGTGAGATCAACGTCCATGCAAGCACCGGGCAACGCGCATTACACAAGTCTGGCATGATGGCCCGAAAAAAGGTAAAGAAGCCTGGACTTCAATCTCATTATAAGCATCATTGGCTCGAGTTTGCAAAAAAGTATGAAAAATGGAAGATTGGAAACAGATGATTTTGAGCAATGAGATGAAAGTCAATAGACCGGGCTGTGATGTGTGCAAATGGGTTTGGAAGAATCAAGGGAAAAGGGGGCTAACGGATTAAGAAATTGAAGAAACTGTGAAGTTCAGTGGAGGAAGCCTGATATGGGGTTGTTTCACAGCCAAAGATGTTGGATACTTGACCAGGAGCGATGTTGAGCTATATGTATCCTACAACATGTGTTACTTCATATACTTGAGAGCCATGGGTATGAAAAGGACGACATAGTGTTCCAGCAGGACAATGACCCGAAGCATATGTCAAGGTTGGAGAAGGTCTGGTTCAATGACCATGAAGTAGAGTTGCTGTACTGACCACCTTAGTCCCCAGACCTCAACCCAATCTACTTGTGGGTTGATTTGAAGAAAAAGCTGTATTTGTATCAAAGTCCGTGTGCCCCCAACATTGGAATGTGTTGGGAAAAACCTGAATTAGATTTTGGTAAAGATTAGAGATGGGCGAATTTCTCATTCGATTTGCCGAATTTCCCGACAAAATTCTTTTCATCCCGAATTAATAAGGGATGAATCGCGTTAAACAGCTTTTTCCTGGCTGCAGAGAGCCTGTAGGGTGCTGTAAACATTGTGTCATGCTTTTAAAAATGCCCGAGGGAGCTTGGTTTGGTCTTCATACAATGCTGTGTTTTAGTATGACGTGCACATGACTGCCGCCGCTCTTAGAATCGCTTCACTCTAAAATTCCCTGGGCAAAACTGATCAAAAAACTGAAACAGGAATGCAGCCTGACAGTCATGGCAGCGCCAGCTGGAAAAAAACAAGCTGAGGGCTAAGATCCTACGATGGCGTCAAAGAACACAGTAGTAGGTTACTGGGCCAGAAAGGTTTTCGCACGAAGGGGACGTGAACCGGGGTACCCCCTGGGGCCAGAGCTTTAAACCGTCAAAAATATGACAAACTGTTCTGTTAAAGCTGATAATGTAGAGGCCTCAATGGTGGAGGGGTGGGCAGTTTTTTTCTGTTGGACATTTCTGATCTTTTGCCTTCCTTTCATCCGTCAGTGTCCGCTTCAATCTGTCAATAATCAATCAGTATTGTAGGCCCCAAAAAACAAAAGGAGTTGTACCAAAAAAGAGAGACCAGTAATGGATATTTGCCTGTTTTTTGTATCCCCTCCTGCTTTTGGGTAGACAATCTGATCCTTCCCCTTTTTTTGAAAGGGGAAAAGGGAAAACTAAACCCAGTGGCAAAGTCAGAGTGGTGGAGGATGGAAACAATTAGGAAAAGGTGAGAAGCGTCATTGGGACAAAATAGGGCCCACAAAGTGGCAAATGAAAATGGGGGGGTACTGCAGCAACGCAAAGTGAGGTCAGGAGTGACATAATGACACAGTGTGAAGGTGCGGCATCAAAAGCGCAGCCAAGGGCGAGTGGCACAATGACAGGGGAGGGGGCACAAACAGGATTGGCACAGAGTGGCAAAATGAAGGGTGTGGAGGTGGGTGGCAATACAGCCCCTGGTAAAGTTGGTGTAGGACATGGAGAAACTGGCATCGATGTGTGGATCGGGGGTGGGGGCATCAGAATAGTGGTGAGGAGATGTTTAAATCCAGACTTTTTTAAATTTTTGGTAGGCGTATGGCTGATGTAATCTGACGTAAGGCATTGGTGTGGGGGAAATCCGGGCGACCCAGCCTGATTCTTTGACAAAGTCATTTTGTGCCAGTTTCCGGGGACAGGGGGGTTCCCCTTTTTGGGGAACGATTGGGCCGAAATGAACACCCCTGATCCCACATATGGCCGGGGGGAAGTTCTCCATAAAACTGGGCAATTTGGGGGGGCCACACATCCAGTTTGGGCTGCCCGTGCCCGCGGATTTCAAATGGGGTGGTAGAGTGTGCCCAAAGTAGGCCCCCCCAAATGTTGGTTCAGGGTTGCCCCCGGTCCTGTGGTGAGTGCTCCCCTCATAGGCGGGTGAAGGAAGCTGTCATGGGGGAAACCCCCCCCCCCTCCCCTCCCCCCCCATTCCCCACGCAGCGGGGCAGTGGTATGTGAGCTGCAAAACCCCCCCCCCCCCCCCCCCGTTGACCGTCAAGGGGGGAAAATGCTGCCATAGGCAGGGCCAACTGACTAGGAAGATTTTCTATAGCACAGGTGTCAAACTGTGTCCAGTGTTGGGAAACTACAACCCCCATATGCTTTGTATAATCTATAACGGGGGCTGAGGGGATTGTGTTTCCCCCAAAGCTGGGGGCCGCAGTTTGACCCCCCTGCTTATAGTATTTGATTTTGTCCCCCCGTTCAGAGCGGGAAAAAAAAAGGGCTCCCATTTGGGATCGTAGCGGGGGTCAGGGGGTGGAGATAGAAGTCATCCCTCGCGGTGGTGATATTTGCCTGTCTTGCCGGGCAAATCAGCATGTGCAGGATCGTGCAAGTGAATCTGGGTGGGCCCGCCTCATCTCCCCCGTATATGCCCGGGGTTGGGGGGCATCTGCTCGTCTTCCCCTTCTCCCTCTCCTCTTAGTGCTCCCCTGTCCGGGGGAAAAAAAATATTTCACCAAAAAAGCTTGTGCTCCAGTGTCCCCCTTTCCCCCATTCGCCCCCCCGACCCATTTGCCGAGATTTTGTCGCAGTCTCCAGTCCCCCGCCCCGACAGATTTTTCAGTCGTTCAGGAATGAAACATGGGAAGACTTATTATCCCCTAAACCCGGGGACTGACAAATAAAAGGGGGTCCTCAAAAGGCCCAGAAAAAGGCAGATGTCACCCATGAGCTGCCACTGGCTGACATCAAAGTTACACAGGGAGTACTCTGTCCCCGGGGATCATTAAAAATTCGTTATTGGCCTTTCTCTGTTCATACAGTCGGTCCAACATGTGCTGGCTGGAATTCCAAGGGGTTTGGAAAATCGCAATATCAGAGTGTGTTGGGGGAGGCCGTTCTCCCGCTGCAACTCGAGGAGGGTGGCATGGTTGTAGGAATGGATGAAGTGCATGCACAGTTTCCTGGCCATTTCAGAATCTTCTGAAGATCAGTGGAAAGACTTCAGGAACCTTTTCGCAACCAGATTGAACACGTGCGCCATCAGGGTGCATGGACCATCCCCCCCTTAGTGCAGCGGGAGGCACCATGTTCCTCCCATTGTTCCCCTTTACCATGGTTCCGATTTGCAGTTGGCACGGAGAAGCCACACATCGTTTCTTGCTGCATGACGCGGAACAGTTCCTCCCCTGTATGAGTTCGTTCGCCGAGGCAAGCCAGGTGTAGAACTGCGTGACACTGCTGTGCCCTACACATGTGGTATGATGGAGCAGTACTTGTGGAGGCTGAGATGGTGGTGGTGGTGGTGGTGGTGGAGGAGGCGGACATTGGCGCTGGAGCCACAGTTTGACAACGTGGAGGAGAAAGCGGCGTCTCCTGTCCAAGTTGTTGGTGTGCCTGGGCAGGAAGCACATTCACCCAGTGGGCTGTAAAGGACATGTACTGGCCCTGACCGTAGTTACAGCTCCACACGTCCGCGCTGCCGTGCACCTGGGAACAAACCGATAAGCTCAAGGACTGGCCCACCTTATGTTCTACATATTTGTGAAGGGCTGGTACTGCCTTTTTGGAAAAGAAATTATGGCTTTGAACTCTCCACCTCAGCTCGGCACAGGCCATTAATTCTCTGAGCGGTGCAGAGTCCACCATTTGGAAAGGGAGGGACTGCAGTACCAACAACTTGGACAGGAGCACGGTCAGCTTCTGCACCTTAGGATGGTTGGACGCATACTGTTGTCTCTTCGCAATCGCCTCGTTGAACAAATGCTGGCACTGAATAGCGAGGAGCAGGAACATCTGGACCGGGAGATGATGGCAAAGAGAAACAGCTCCCTTCTGCAGAGGTGGTGGAGCCTTGACTGGCTGAAATGGCATGCGCGCCACTGGGCACTGCGGCAGCAGGATGGAACACCACATCTGAGCCACGTTTCTCCCAGGCCACCGGATGGTGACGCTGCATGTGTTGATGCAGGGCCGTGGTGCCAGTGTTAGCTCCCTGGCCACGCTTCACTTTCTGCCCACAGATTCTACATATACCCATGTTCGGCTTCTCCGGTGTCTTATCAAAAAACCGCCATAGCGCCAAGTAGGTGATTTTACTGCCAACGCTCCGCACTGAGTGACTACTACCGCCGCTGCCTCGCTGAGCCCCTATGCCGCTACTTTCTTGGACCTGAGAAGAGGGTCGTCTACCCCGTGGCCGTTTGGCTCCTGACCTCGCACTGCTTCTACCTTGCTGACTCACGGCCACACGACCCACTTGCTGGCTGCGCCGCTGCCTGACGCGCAAGCTGACACCCTCTTCTCCTGACAATGATGAAGCCCTTGCTTCACCTGGCTCCCAAGTGCGGTCAGCTACATCATCCTCTATTATTGTTGGATCTTCACTGCTGTCCTCATCACCGGTCTTGGTATGCAGAGGCTGACCCCTCACAACATGACCTCCCATGCCACTCTCCACATCCATACATTGCCGCCTACTGCAAGAAGCAGGGGATGTCGGCCCCACCTCTTCGCTGCAAAGTAGCTGCTGACTGCCCTCCTCAAATTGTTCATCCTCGCTATATAGTGGCACTGAGCCCAGACCACATAGTAGATCTCTGGCTGAGGGAACCGGATGCGACAGAGGCGGGTTGAGGACAGGTGAGGCCCGCTGACCCGCTCCCGGGCCATGCCAACTAAGGGTTGTCTGACTTTCCCACCGACTCTTGGCTGGGGTTGTCAGATGTCATCTGAGAGAAGGTGGATGACCTAGTCAACCAATCAAGAACCCTTGAGTTGCTGCTATTTTACTCCAATTTAAAAGCACAAATACGCTAAATTAACCCTTGGATATAAATTACGCTCCATAAATCACCAGGAAAAAATTTAACTGGTATGTGGTGTGTAAAAACACTGTGTATTTTACTGAATACAAAAGCACAAACAGGCTTAAATAACCTTTCGGATATTCAATGCGCTCCAGAACTGACCAGATGCCATTAAAATGTATATGGTGCAGAATTAGACCCACCCTGGACTTGAATTACAATACCCCACAAACTGAATCAATATGATAACGGAAGAGGATCAGTCTCTGATAAAGCAGTGACACTTCCCCCCCCCGCCCCCCCCTCCCTCAAAAAAAAATTCCTTTGTGTGAGATCTCTGCAGCAGCTGCACCAGTGGCACGAGAGCAGTGTGAGCAGCCAGCATGGCGTCCGGACTTATATAGTGCTGTGACATCACAGAATCCCGCCGGTCTCTGGCTTCATCTCTGCACATGTCATTGAGGGTGTTCCCTTCTTCCTCCCAGAGTTTTTGCCCCATGTAACGCTATGTGCTTGCGGCCATTTTAGCAATTAAAAAACACGCTTCGTTCCCGTGAATTACCCCAAACTTCTATTTCGTGCAGAACCGAAGTTTTCCTGAAATTCTAAACGAAGTCCACTTCGTTAGAATCAATTCGCCCATCTCTAGTCAAGATATGCTTGAATCTGATCCAGAGCATGCAAAGAAGGATTCAGGCAGTATTGAAAGTCAAAAGGTGAATTTAACAAATACTAACAAAATAATAAAATTAACATTTTAGATCTTTAGGAGCAAAACAGTAACAATGCAGTTACATGACAAGAATCTGCAGAACTAAGCAGATGCTAAATACTTGCAAGTCAAATTTATGTATAAGATAGGCAAGATGATTGTTTATAAAAAGATGGTAGCCTCCTGTACAAAGCTGTAGTGGATGGAGAGATATGGAGCCTGAAGGTCACAAGATCAAAACATTGTTACCATTTTGTTTGTCGGTGTATGTTCTACCTTAATAGCTTGATTATTGTATCATAAGGTGATAAAACGCCTGATGTTACCATTTTACTACACTAAAGTTATTACTTAAACATGCGCCACGTATGAGGCAGTCAGAGTTTTGGGAAATTGAGGAGTCGGGGCTTTGGCTTGCCGACTCCACAGCGCTGATTAACGCTGGGGCAGATTCCTCAATACTATCTTTTTTTTACCATGGGTTTGCGCAAAAAAGCTCCGGTCGGTTTTGGATTTGCTGCCGACCCAGTACATTGACTGTACGGAAATCCGCTGGAAGATAGAACATGTTCTATCTTCCTGTGTAGGGTTGGCAGTTTACAAATCTAACACTCGAAAATCCGTGCTATAAAGACTACAGCACGGATTTTCTATTGCGGTCTATGGGGCACTGGTTAGTTGGATTTTCGGTGAACTCTAAATACTGAATCTGCTGAAAATCTGACCGGAAACCAGTGTAGACTTGGCCTTATAAGAGAAGATGCTCCAGAATTGTTGTTTTACAAGATTTACTAAAACAGACCTTTTAGGAGAGGTCAGGTTCTCTATTAGCTATAGTGGGGTCATGCATCAGTGCTCGATCAAATCTGAAAGAGGCTTCAAATTTGAATGCAGCTTTATGACGGTAACTTTACTCAGATTGGTAGAGCACAAACTGATCCATGCTATGGATAATTGTACAGCTCATTGTCATGTACAACGGTGGATGAATTAGCCGCCATGTTTGTATTTTTTTTTTTCCTGTGTAGAATTGTAAAGTACATATTATGTCTGTGTTGATCCTGTACAACAGGTCCTAAACCTTCTGGTCTACAAACTATACATGATGGTAGGATGTCCGAATGCACATAATGTCACTGAACAGGTGTCAAATGTGCCAGAGCAATCCTTTAAACATCTCTACCTATCAAGTACATGCCTTAGAGGGTTTGACATAATCCGTTCCATACTCCCTGATCCTCATCCCCACCCACCCCACATTGATTGATTGACAGCTTTCCTTGTATGGACTGTCACTTAAAGGGGTTGTCTCACTACATTGATTCCTCTTATCTCAGTCCTGTTTTCCTGGTTCCACCTTGAATTCAGGGGCGTGTTTACTGGCTTCTACTAGGCTGCAGTAGAAGCCAGGTCTGTAGCTATAGCAACTTGAGAAGCTGAAGCAGCCCATACAAGAGGGGGTATCTAAGAATAGGTAGGACACTATTAATGGACACATATTGCAAAGTGACTTGTTTTTGCAAGATCTTTAAGATAAAAAGCAATCCTTGTAGTGAGACAACCCCTTTAATGTTGGTGAAAGACAAGCCATACTCTGCTAGTTACACTAGGTGATGGGAGATACTCGTTGGATTATATTCTTTGTGTAAGATAAATTTCCTTTACTGCTTAGTATCAAACAAACAACTTTCAGATTCATTCTGTTAATTGTGGTGTAAACACTTCTACTGACCACAGGATGTAGAGATATTTCACATAGTACTACTTGTACACTGGTGGTAGGAAGTTCTGTGACCTTTTTATCCTTTGACTTTTTCAAGACACAATTAAAAACTGCAGACAACCTCTAAGGGAAAAGTCCCCAGGGAATGGTTTTCAGTCAGTTTTACGACTGCAACCTTTTTACTTTGGGGCTTAAATCCGATCGGTATTTTGTCGGTGCCATGTGAATGCACCCTAAGGCTGGTATTGCACATTGCATTTTGTCACATGACAAAAATCTCCAGAACTAAAAGATGCTAAATAGTTGCAGGTCAAAGAAAATAATAATATTTATATATTAAATAATATATTATTGTAAGGTTTAGCCCCAAAGGCGGGCCTTAATAACAAAACCACAGAAAAGTTGGTGAAAATTTAAACGGATCTTTATTTCCTCCCACCCTTTAACAAAAAATTAAAACCCAAACTTAAGATAAGGGCTTACTTCACCGGGGGACAGGAAGCCCAGGGACCCTCTCCCCACCCAATGGGTTTGGATCACATCAGTCTGGGGGCCCACACAGGGGGTCTCACCCTTTCCCGTATTTGGAAAGAAGGCACCACTTCTGAAAAAGTTCCCTTTTGCCTCAGGACATCCAACCAGCGCCTGCTCCACAGGGAAAATTGCATGAGTCGGGCACCACACCCCCCCTGACCTGATTACCAGGCCTTTCAAGAAAAAAAACGTGGCCTGGACCTGGGAAAATGGGAGCGCCATCCAACCCGGCCTTTTTGGGCCCCTCCGGGGAAAGCCCGCCCGGGGGGTAACTGCAATCTGCAGTTATACAATACACCAAGGATGAGCCGCCTAATGCTTTGACACATCTATAAATGGGTTTACCCCCCACGGATACCCGGCATAAAGGTGACCCAAAATCTTTCAAATGACTGTGCCCTTCCCCTCTTACATCCCCCCCCCCCCTCTGCCCAAAGCCGGGGTTCTGGGACCTTCGCCATTGTGCAGTGCACCCTAGACAAAGATTTGCGTTTTTCCCTTTCGTTTTCCTGGCCTATGCTCTCAGAAATTAAAATCCTGTGAGCCAAACCAGCGGGTGACCCTAGCATTTTTTCCCCCTTTTTTTCTCTTAGCCAACAAGAGGGGGGGATGATCTGAAACCCCGCCTAAACTTTCGCCTAGCAAGTAATACTGAAGGGAATTCCCCGGGCCCCCTTGATGGCCAGGCATTCTTTTAAAAAAATAGAAAAAGTTCTGCCCAGCTGGGGGTAGGGTTTCCCACTCAAATAACAACTGGGTGTTTCCTTTTCCAATTTATACTTTTGGGCATCACCGCACCTAACCCCCATTCCATGCCGCCCTGTCTGGGCGACAAAAACCCCCTGGGGGGATCTAACACAGGGTGGGGTTACAGAGGGGAGTCTTAAGCTTTTTGGAAAGCCCTTCAGCCCCCTGGTGCCACTTTTGCCAAGACTGTCCCTTTCACCTTTTGTCAGATTCTTTAGGGGCACCGTTTTTTCCGCCAAAATTGGGATTTAAAACCCCTGTAAATACCCAACAATTCCCCCGGGAATGCCCTGACCTGTTTTTTTGTTTAGTGGGGCCGGGGGCCCGTTTTTGGGGAAAGCCCTACTTTATTAAGCTGGGGGGTTTTTTTTCCCCCTCGTCCAAAAATGTAACCCAATTTTCGGGCCCTTTCCCTTTCCCTCCCCCGGCCCCCCCACTTTTTTGGATTTGGGTGGGCCCGGAGAGCTTGGGCCCTTTTCCTAGGGGGACTCGCCCCAATTTGTGAGTAAAAGACACGATAACCCTAAGTAAGCGGGGGGCCCTATTTTCTGTGTTTTGGGCGTAAGGGCCCCTCCATTGCCCTCTTAAAAGGGGCGGGGGCCCCCTTTAAAAAAAACCGAACGGGATCCTAACAATTGGAAAACGTCCCCCCAGGGGTGGTTAAAGCGTCCCCTTTACCCTAGCCTCCTTGACAGCGGGGTTGCCCTAAACCTTTGGTGAGGTTTTAGGGGTGGTGATGTAAAAAGAGCTGGGCCTAACCTCTCAATAAACTCGTTCCACCCAGGCATGGGGTAAGCAAACCACCCTTTAGGGCACCCTTTATTCATTTTTCGATAAAATCCCCTTTTTCAGAAAAAGCCACTTCCCATTGGGTTTTTGGACCAACACTATAGGACGGACCACCCCCTTTTAAAACTCCTCAATAACACCCCCTTTCCCTCATTCTCTGGACTTCCTTTGCAAAAGAAACCCCACGGGGGGCCTCAGGAATCCGTATGGTTTCAGGTTTTAAACCCCCACCCTGGATCCGAATTTTCTTGTGTTCAATTACCTGTGTCCCCCCCTGGGAAATCCAAAACATGTCCCAAAATTTTTTTGCAACAGTTGCCTACACTTCTGTTTTTGGGGGAGGGGTAGGGTGTCTGCAATTTTCACCTCCTCAAAGTGGATCCCGAATTTTTATTATCTGGGGAAAAGGGGCTTTTTGGGGGTCCCTAAAACCTTCCAGGGGGTTTTTAAAAGATTTTTGTGGTTAAAAACAATATAAAGGGGGGTTTTTCCTTTCCTGGGGTGGGAACCCGGTAGTTAACCTCGCCTTTCCCCCTCTACAAATTCATATTTGGGCCCCGCCATTTTTGCAAGAAAATTTTACCTCCACCCGTGGGTACGGGACAGAACCCCGGGCTCCTGGGCTAATAGCCTAAAACCGGGCCGCCCCGTTTTACAAAACCCCGGGGTTGCGCCTCCAAACCGTAAAAGGGGTCCCTTTTTCGAGGGGCAAACACTTTGGGGAATCCTTTCTTGCATTTGGTTTCAACATTCCCATTACACCTTTTTAAAAGGGATTAAAACCCCCCTTTCCCCGGGCCCCTTTTTGGGAATATCCACCCCCCCGAGGGTGTCTACCGTACAATAATTCAAACGGAAAAACCCCGTAGAGGCTTGGGGGGACTTCTCGGAAGAAAACAGCCGGTAGGGAACAAAAAAATCCCAAACCCGGGCCCTCCTTTTCTACTACTTTTTTTTTTAAAAAGGCCTTTAGGGGCTTTTAAAACGGGTCACCCAAAGGGCCCCCGTTTTGGGGGGGATAACGACGTGTGAATTGCGAAATCCTTTTTAAAGCCTTAAAAGAGATCTTGGGAAATTTCCCCCTTTAATTAACGGGGGTTCCCTGGTTTTGAAATCTCCTTTGGTAACCCCTTCTTGAAAAAAAATGGAAACCCGCCCCCCGGGGAATTTGGGTTTAGAGGGAGGTTAAATTTTTGAGGGGGACTGCTCAGGTAACCCCGGGGGGGGGGTAGTCCCCTATGAAATAAGGATAATTGGTGACCCCCAACGGGTTTTTCCAAAGGGGGGCACCAAAGTCCAAAACTTTTCCCATCAAAAAGGGAACCCTTTAAAAAAAGGCAGTTGGGGCCCCAAGGGGAACCGTGGGGGGGTTACCTAACATACAGGACAGGAACTGCCCCGGTAAAAAATCCCCGGGGAAATTTCCTGGTAAAATCCCGGGCCCAAAAAAACCCCCTAAAAACCCCTCAGGTCTTGTCTGCCCCAGGGGTTTTTCCCCCCCCACATGGGGGTGTGTTGGCTCCAATAAACCCTTTCCCCCTTTACGCTTTCCGGGACAAAGGGGACTGTTTTTCCCCTATCTCTTCCCTGACTCTGGGCCCCACGGTACCAAATGGTCCCCAAAATTCCCCTAGCAAAGTGGGGGGACCCTCACTGCCCCCGGCTCAGCGGGACCCCCATTAAGCACCACCCAACTATTTAGGCTCCCCTAAAGGGCCCCGTCTTGGAAATTGGGCCCCTCCCAAATTTCCCCCAGACACCTCTAAACAGGGGCAGTTTCAGCCCCTGGGTGACTCCCCCCTCATTTTTCTCCTATCAAAGACCGGGCAGAGAAATTCAGGGGCAAAACCCCCGGGGTACACGCAAAGGTTGTCCCCTTGGCCCCCCAATGGTTTAAAGGTACCGCCTTTTCCCCCAAAAGGGCCCAAAAAAAGGGGGCAATCTCGCCCCAAAAATCATTTCATGCATCAGCCCTTTTTAAAGACTCCCCCCTTGTGTGGGAAAAACCCTACCCACCAAAGAGTTTTAATAGGACCCCTTTTGCCACTGGGTTAAAAACCCCCGGTATCCCCCCGGTTTTTGGATTCAAAGTGGGCCCCCCCCCCCCCCCCAAGGTTTTCCCCCCAAAATCAACACATGCGGGAAAAGTGGGGCCCCCTGAGGGGGACCAACTCCAGGAAATCCCCGTGGGTTTCAGTATTATTGACCGACAGAGGGGAAGCGGAGATTCCTCCCCACTTCAAACAGCACCCCAGACCCGACTTCGCCAAAAATGGAGATGGGGCCCCCCGTAAGAACACTCCCTTTATTCGAGCCAAGGGGACCGGGCCGCCATAAGACCCCGGGGCAAGAAAACCTCCAGCAGAGGATCTCCCTGGTTTACAGGTTTTTCATTATCGGGCTCCACCCTGCTTTTTATCTTGGGACCCCCGTCCCGGGGGGTTTTTTTTTGGGCCCTTTTCCCCTGGCCGCATGGTCACCTTTCAGATAGCCCATTTTTGGGAGAATGAATTTTTTTGGGGGGCCCGTCATGGCGTTCTCCCTACATGGTATCCTCAACCAGGTTTCCCAAATAAGGGGCATCGGGACTCTGGGGACTCCCCTGCACAACCCAGGGACTTTCAGTGGCCAGGGGGGAAAAGGGGATGGGATAAATCCGGGCTATTACAACCCCCAAAAATCGGGGTCTTTTTTTTGGCACAGGGTGACAAAACCTCTGGGGTGCAGCCATTTTTTTGGGGGAGTGGGAGGAGGTCAAACCCAAATTTAGACCGGGGGGTTTTTCCCTTTCCAAAAGCCCACAGGGTTCGCTCTCTTGGGGGGCGGACAGTCACTGTTAACCCCCCGACGTTTCCAGGTCCGGCCCCAGCTTTTGGGAAAAAATCCCTGCTCTTGCAGCGATAGGGCATAATAAAGCCCCTTTTTGGGGTTCACCGCGAGGAAGGGAAACCAAAACTTCCCGCCCACTGCTCGGGGTCCAGCCCCCTCCGTCGGTGCGTATGCGCGTAAAAAAAACTGCGAGGTAACGATTTCCACGTCGTCCTCTGTGTCATTTTCGTGCAGTGCTTCCCTATGACCGTTTAGCCGACTGCGCTGGCCATCCTCCGTGGCCGAAGTGAGCTGGGGGTCCTCTTTGAATCTCCCGGATGGCTTCTGCAAGTAGGGCCCAACAGTCTTCATCAGGAGCTGGGTTAGTCTCCCTGAGTTATGCACCCGTACAGACTCAGTACATGAAGACCTGCTGGCAGCTGTTGATGTAGCCTGCACAAGGTGTGATCACACATCTCCTCCATTGCTACAGGCATGTGTACTGAATCTGAGTTGCATGCCTAACCCAGGACATAATAAAGTGTTTCCTCTGCAGCTATGCCCTGCATCCTCCACCAATTGTAAGAATACAGTCCCAAAGGGCAGCCTTAATAGATGAAACCAGCAGCGCAAGTTGTGCAAGAACTTAAACTGATGCTTATTTTCCTGCCACCCTTTACACAAATCTAACCAACACTAAGATAAGGAGCTTACTTCAGCCAGCTACCGGAAACTTCCCACAAGGAGCCTCTAGCCCAGCAAATGGAGTTTATGAAGAGCACATTCATCCTGGTGCCCACACAGGGCTCATCACCTGTCACTCGCTATTGGTAAAGAGAAAATGCACCACTTCAGACAAAAGGCAAGTCTGCCATGTTTAGCCTCAACACAGACATCCAAAACACAGCCGCCTGCTCCACAGGAGAAACTTGCAGGACGTCTGCGGGCATCGAGCACCCTCCGAGCCTGACTGACTATATGATTAATGAACGTGAGCTTCGCAGCAACCTGAGTAAAGTGAAGGGGAGCGCCCCAATCCCACCCCGGGCTCATTGGCCGACATCCGGTCAAAAGCCCGGCCCGGGAGTAATACTGCAATCTGCAGTATATACCAATACCTACCAATGATGCCGCCGCCTAATGCGTCTTGACACATACTATACAGGGCGAGATTAGACCGGAGGTACTGACATGATACCAGGCATACGCCGGGAGACCCATAGCTTAGCAATACAATGAGCTCGTTACCTTGCGCCTCTTACAAACCCTCCCCACGCAGCCCGCCCCGCCCCCTCTGCCCAAAGCCGGGGTTCTGGGCAACCTTCATGCCATCGTGCAGATCACCCTAGACAAAGCATTTTGACGTTTCTTCTGAGTTTTCCCTGGCCTATGCTCTACAGAGAAGCTCTAAAATCCGGTAGAGCTGCAAGAATCCACTCTGGTGACCTAGCATTTATTACGCCCTTCGATTTCTGTAATTCCCTCGTACCCAAATCATCAGAAGGGTTTTTTAACAGATGTCCGTTATTAGATAAGAGATTAGCATGCGATAAACATATACCACCAAAAAATTGGTTATATGAGGTGCTATTGTAAAAAGCCAAGCAAACTTTCCCCAAAAAGATTGCCTGAATAATGGAAATCAAAACATATTAGAGTGAAGATAAAACATTCTAAATTCACCTTAATAACACAATTTAATACTTCACACTGTAAAAATCCAGACAGCAATCTACAGAAACACTGGTATCTAACATAAAAAGAGATTCCAATTTTAAGGACCCGATACTCCCAAAACAACACCCAGCCCAATTTTTAGACTAGCGGCCAAAAGAACCTGAAGAATCATTCTAGCTACCTATCAAAGGTAAAAAGAATCCGATATTTACCCACAAAAAATGACATTTGCCCGCCCTGAAAACTGGCAGTTTTCCTGCAACAGTTCAGGCATGCTTCTGCAAGTAAAGGAGACCATTATTTGAGACAAATAGTTTTACATCAAAACATCACACAGAAAGTTTTCTTCAACATCAGACCATCACATTGTACTGATAAAGTTCATTTGTTATAATATCTCATACATGGTCAGTGTACCAACTGCAGTCTATTCTGTGACCCGAACCAACTGTCCTCTGCCAAGTAGAATTAAAATGCCACAGAGAGCTTAGTAATAAACCAAGCGATATCTTATACAAGGGGTGTGCAAGACATTTAATGATAAACACAACCAATATATCTCTGTTATTAAAATTAATTCCTATAGACCAAGTATACAACGTTGTGACGCTCCAACGATTCACAATTACTTAAAAAAAAAAAAAAGAAGCGATAAACTGGATGTACATAACTAAAAACATACAACCCCGATGGCCTTAATGAGGATATGTTGGAACTCATCCCATGTGAACACATATCTAAGCCTTCAATAAGGGTTTTTTCGTACTATGGTAATTTTTATCATTATTGTATTTTTCAATATTGAGTATTTAATTTTCCGACATATTATGCTGGGTAAATTTATGTGCATATTTTATTATTATAATCTAGCTAGTAAATATTAAAGCGTCTATATTATGAAAGCGAGCTACGCAAATAGCCACTCGTGCCAGCTCCAGGCCCCAATATGAGTTTTATTTTGATTATATAATATATAACCAGTTTGCGGACCCCAACATAGGAACATAATTATTTGAAAAAATTGGCGGCACTAACTTGTTATTATATATTGTAATATACAATTACTTTATGATCCAGAGTAATTCAAGATTCTTCCGAGGTCACTTTTAAGCTGACCAATGCTAACAACAATCATTGATAATGTAGTTTGTCCAAACCTGCAAGTGTGCATTGAAACAAAGTTTTTAATTTATGGACAGAGACATGAGCCTATAGCAACATTGTTAGCACCCTACTTGTGAGGAAACATTGCCAGCATGAGTTGGTTACTGATGCAACTGGGCTCTATCAGTTGATTGACATGTGAGCAATACATCCTATTAACGACAATTGTACAAATTAAATGGTGATAACAGAGCATCCTATCCCACAATGCCTCTGATGAAGAGCGCATAGTGTAAGCGGGACACGCGTAATGCCAATAGCTGTGTCTGTTTGTTTTTATGCTGCGGGCGCAAGATTTGTATCACTCCCCTGCTGTGTTTAAATAACACGGAAACCACTTCAGAGTATACCTCGTTTGAAGTGAGATTTTCTAGTACTAAAGTGGTTCACGCGCGCTTAGCCGAATAATCCTAGCATTCTTCCCCAATCGTCTCAAACAGTTATACCTCTTTTCTCTTTTCAACGGAGAGTGGGATCTGAGCTGCACCCGACCGGCCGTTGTATCTGGAATCGCTGGAGTGAGTAACTACACTTAAGCTAGACGGAGAGTTGTGCCTCACATACTAGCACAACTAAATCAGGTTAGAAACTACCCCTTTTCTTATACCATTTATCGTTAATTATTTCACTATTGTGCGCTCTTCATGGTCTCTTCCTCTCTTCGGTATATGTATATATATATATGTATGTATGTGTGTATATATAATATATATATATATATATATATGCCATAATTGTCTATAAGATGGTAGCCTCATGTACAAAGCTGTAGTGGATGGTGAGATATGGAGCCTGAAAGTCAAAAGTTCAAAACATTGTTACTGTTTTGCTCCTAAAAATCTAAATGTTAACTTTTATTATTTTAGTATTTGGTAAATCCACCTTTTGGCTTTCAATACTGCCTGAATCCTTTTGGGTTTTGGTTCAGATTAAAGCATGTCTTGACCAAAATCTGATCCCAGGTTTCTTCTACACGTTCCCAATGTTGGTGCAGACTGGATTTGGGTATGAATAAAGCTTTTTCTTCAACTCTACCCACAAGTGTTCGATTTGGGTTGAGGTCTGGGGACTGTGGAGGCCACCACAGCAACTCTACCTGATTATCATTGAACTATTCCTTCTCCATCTTTGACTCTGCTTCAGGTCGTTGTCCTGCTGGCACACTATGTCGTCCTTTTCATACCCATAGTACTCAAGTATATGAAGTAACTCATGTTGTAGGATACTTGCATATAGGTCAGCATTGAGATCAACATGGATCCTGTTCAATTATCGAATGTCTTTGGCTGTAAAACATTCCCATATCCTCAGGCTTCCTCCACTGAACTTGACAGTTTTCTTAAATTTCTCGATCCATTTGCCCCTTTTCTCTTGATTCTTCCAAACCCATTTGCACCCATCACAGCCCGGTCAATTGAATTTCATCTCATTGCTCCAAATCATCGTTTACAATCTTCCATTTTTCGTACTTTTTTGCCAACGCTTCTTATGACGAGATGGAAGTTGAGGCTTCTTCACCTTTTTTTCAGGCCATCATTCCAGACCTGTGCAATGTGTGTTGCCCGGTGCTTGCATGGACATCTGAGATATCGCTCTTACGAAGCCTAAGAGCTGCCTTCACTGCTGTGTCTGTCATGTTAGAACTGATAGACCTTGTGATGAGTCGACTTGTTGACTTTAAATATTTTGCTTGGACATGCACCCCTTGGCTTTTGAATGGACTTCATTTCATATTCTTCCAGCTGTAAGGGCCTCACGATGCAGTTTGGCAATTTTCTTGGCCGAGAGACCGTTATTGATGAGCTAGATGATGCAGTTTCTCTCTTTCTTAGGAAATCTTCAGAGCTGCTGGAACCAGTGACCTTCTGCTTGGGAATCAACCTAATAACACACTGAGTTATGTATGAGAGAACCAAGATGATTGTCTACAAAATTATGGTAGTCTCGCGTTCAAAGCTATAGTGGATGGTAAGATATGGAGCCTGAAACTCAAAAGTTCAAAACATTGTTACCCTTTTGCTTGTAAGTGTAAAATATATTTATTGGATATGACTTTAAAACACAAAAAAACATTAAAATTGTAAATATACAAAACGCTGTATTAAGTTGGAGGGGGGGGGGGATGGGAAACAGTTTTCAACAAAAACTTCCTGATTAACATTTGTGGAGTCTCTGAATTTGTTCTGAGAAATAGTATCGCCTCCATCAGATCCTTCATAGATGACCTCACATCTGATCTGCTTCTTTCCAGGCTATAGAACGGCCTCTAACTTGGATTGGAGGCAAAGCGGTGACCACAGGGGCAACATCTCTAACAATGTCAGGGTATAAAAGAAATTCCTCAGACACAGTCAGTTCTAATGAACGGTTGAACTCTTCTACTTCTTTGAAAGCAAGTGAAAAATTTTGCTGAACTCTGGTCAATCTGTTTGCTATGGGAGCAGAATCTTTTTCCCTGCAGCAATGCTCTGCCTGCTCCATGTCATCCCAATACTTTTCAAAATTAAATCATCTGATGAGGCTGAATATATTGGAGCAGTAGCACTGGAAAGACCCAATTCCTCTTGCTCTTGGAACTGCATTGACCTAAGTTCCAACTAAGTATATATTTTTGGTAGTTGGTCCATTTTATAGCGACTCCAAATCCACAGCCCTGATTATAACGTCAAAGGGTTTACAATATTTTGTCAAAACTTCTATTTCTAGTATGTCCAGAAGGTGTCCAGCTGTCGGGGCCTGCATATTGGGAGTTGTAGTTCCCCAGAAGATTAAATGGAGAGCCTAAGCAAATCCATTTGGGTTTTGTTTGCACAGAATGGGCTCTGTTGTGATAAATTGTGGTGGTGTAGTGTGACCTAACGTGACGCCACAGCTCACTAGATAGCGGGGAGAGGGACACACTCTCAGATTCTGGTTTTCATTTACTTTGGTTTGGGATTAATGAAGATCATACCTGGTGTGTGTAATACTTGCTCTGTGTTGGTTTTGAGGAGATTCAAGCTCCATATACTTCCCCATCAAAACTATTTCTGTTTGGCAAGTGCTCAGATGTGGGGGCTGACAGGTTCATTGTGGGGGATGAGTGAAAATGATGCAGGGAAAATGATCATCACTGGGATCTCTATGTAATGCCTGGAAGCGCCATGGCTGCAGTGAGCTATTGGTTCCAGGTAATACTTGGCTCTGGCACCTCAAAATAATCAAATGCGGGATGTATATAGCGGCTTCCTAAATCGACACGTAAAGAAACTTGTGCAGCAGGTCTTCCAATTAGCAGAAACTGTTAAAGTGCTAGCTCTATTGATGAGCTTCATTGAATAAGGAGCTGACCCGCAGCTATTGAAAGAAATGCAACGAAAAACATGCAAAAATAAGTGCTTCCTGAACAAAAGATTCCGAATCTGACTGACTGCCGGACACCATATCCTAAACCTAACTTCAACATTAGTCAGTGCGTCTAGAATCCATTTCACATTCTCATTGGACACCGCAGTCATAATGTGTCTGAATTTTTACAGCGCAGACAGTGCTTTCCCCAATACAGACATATACACTTATTTGGCCTCATCAAACCGTGTGCGGCTAAGCCCCAATCACTGCACTGGTTTCCCTCCAGCAACTCCACTCGTCTCTAGAACATGCCCATTGCCTATGCTGTACGTGTATGTACAGTCTTGCCTTCTGGTCACCATGTCAATACAAAGGACATCAGCCTCACGGCGTACTTTAAAGGGCCGACCATTTTAGAACTGTGTAAATGGAACTTCTCCTTAACTGTTACATTTGTACAGAATTGCTATTACAATTAGTCCTTTGAGGGCAACCAGAAAGAAAGAGAGAATATATGACCCCTGTAGGTAGATAAGTGGGTACAAAGCCCCCTGTAGATGACAGGTATATCGGTCTCCTGAAAGTAGATAAGTATTTTTGCCCCCTGTAGGTAAATATACAGTTCCCTTTATATAGGTAGTTATAAATACCATATTTATGTAGGTAAACATCCCCCTGACTGTACTCATAGTCATATGCTTATTGCAAACGCAAAATGCAGGGTGGCCCTAGGAAGAGAGAAGGGCCCACCACTGCTGTTTATTTACTGCTGCTGGTGGGCCACATTCCCCCCCCCTCACCCCTCCATACTGCTTTGGTGAGACAGGGAGGGACGGTGGACATAGGCAGCTAAAAGGTACAGGCACTGCTAAGGCACCATGACCTACCCAAAGATGCCTCTGCTCCCCCTGCGCTCACGTGACAGGTGCAGCCAATCACAGGCCACAGTGATTACGTGATGTTGTGGCCTGTGCTTGGCTGTACCTGACTCGTGAATGATGAACTTTTCACTACTAATACCGGATTGAATAGGACGGGTGCCGCGGCTAAACTGGAGCATCTGGGAGTTAAGTCTGATCCTTCTATTTTTACCGCCGAGGTCGGGTTTTTTTTTTTTTTTTTTTTCCACGTTAGTTTTTCCCTCCCCGCCTTCCCAGCGCCAGAACTTTTTAATTTTTTCATCTACATAGACACATGAGGGCTTTTATTTTGCGGGACAAGATGTAGTTTCTAATGGTGTCATTCATCGTGCAATAGAATATAGTGAGAAACCGCAGAAAAATTCGAAGTGGGGCAAAAGAAACATACTTGCACCATGTTTGAGGGTGTTTTGCTTTTACGGCGTTCGAACTTCGGCAAAGCTGATGTGTTATCTGTATTCTACAGGTTGATACGCATCCACCAATATCAAACATGTACGATTTTCGTTATGTTTTGGTACCATAAAAAAATTCCAAACATTTTATATTTTTGAAATTTGTGCCGCGGCACCATTTTCTGTGACCAATAACTTCTGGAGGACAATACATTATTATATTTTAATCGGACTTTTTCGGACGTGGCTATACTATATGTAAATTTTTGTATTTGTAAAATGGCAAAAGGGGGGCGATTTGAACTTTTTAATTACATTTTTTTTTTTTTTTTTTTTTTTAAAATTTAAGTCCTCATAGGGTACCTCACCACTAGGGGATGCGATCATGTGTAGTACAATGCATTAGGGTGTACAAAGATGGCTGTTTTACCACCTCCTTTCTGGGGCAGAAAGTATTAAAACAAAACATGGCGGCGATGGAAATCTTCACAAGGCTTCCAGCAGCCATGTTAACCGATCAGGAGCCCGTGATTTTGCCGCGGGCACCCTGATTGGAGTGAGCAACGGTGTGCGGCATGGTTTCCCATTGATTTAGACACCGCGACCATTTTTTGCAACTAGCCGCTAACACCTGGTGGCTGTGTATCGGGATTGCATGCATCCAATGTCGGTAAGAGGTTTTTAATCAGGCCCCAACAGACCAACGAGCTTTTACAACTTTCGGAAAACCCCTTTAAAAGAACAATGGCTACGCAACCTGGAAGTGACCAGATATTTAATCTCCTAACCCATTCCTGACCGGATCGTTTACCCCCCATCCCCAATTCTAACACAGGGGTGGTCTCCACAATTTTCCCTTTTTCCTTAGCTACGGACCAGTTTTTTTAGCAACGAGGGAAAATCGTAAAAAGAATAAGGCTTTTCAAAAATTTTCTTTTAACAGCAAAAGTGAAAATAAGTCTTGTAACTGTCACTTTTCCTTCATGGACGTTTATAGGTGACAAAGTTTTAGGATCGTCAGGGGAAGAACTAAAAGTTGCAGTTTGGGCTGTTAGTGTTGTGATAACATGAAAATTTTTGTGTGGTGTCCCCATTACAGGGGAAATACAGCCCCTGAAGTCACTGCAGAGCTGATCTGCTTCTGGCTCTTGAAGTCACTGAGACCCATTGCTGTGGGAAGGATCTGTGCGGCTTCCTGCCTAATCATGTATACAGCGCTCATTAGCCAACGATCTGGAAGGCAGGGACTTGCAAGTGCGTTATTTCTAAATTAATACCTCTGCATAATGGTCTCTTGTCTCCTATACTTTAAACCAGCATGCAGCGTATACACCTGCAAAGAAGTGAAAAGCCACTTCTATACAGATGCACACTAGAATAGAATTGTGAAATACGCAGCGTGCGACTGATGCCAGGTATTGTACATTGATGCCCAAGAATTGCAGTGTGAACATACCTTTAGGGTGCGTTCACATGGCAATGAACAAATACCGGACGGTTTATCCGACCGGTATTTGTCCGTTTTTTGCTTTTTTTTTTTTTTTTTTTTTTTGTGTGCCGTGCACACGGCCGTGGGGGAGGGGGGGGATTTTCTCTGCAATTAGCGGAGAAAAGCCCTTCACATTCACTTGCACATATTCTGTCCAAAAACCGGATGGAAGAATGTGCATTTACAATGTTTTGCGGGCGGAAAAACCGCCAGGTGGTGGGGACTGCTGCACGGGTCTTCCATAGGAGCCCGTTGTGCTCATTTTAGGCCGAAAAACCCGTGTCGTGGGGACATGCACTTACTGTGTAGCTGCATGGACAATATTGACTGCTCGGGTATTTATAGTCAACAGGTGATCGGCATTTAGTTCAGCTGCTGATACTTTGTAATCTTTGCAGTACATGTTTGGAGATAAGGGTCTTTTTTTTGGGGGGGCGGGCGTGGAGGGGTTCAGTTGCAGGGATGTCCCCAATGTATACCTTCTGACCTAAGCAACTGCATACATCGTCCACTGAAGGAAAAAAAATGTACTGAGCAAGGCACATGCCAGAAGGACACCAGTTCATGACTACAGGATCAGACTTGTAGTCTGTAACCATGGAGACACACAAACCCTTTTTTAGTTCATAGGAGCAATAAAAGAAATGACTAAAGTGTATCTACCTTTACATTTCATTTTTTACGATGTTTGCACCCCTATGTGACTTTAAATGGGTTTTGCCATGATCTCATTTCATACCTACTGCATCCAGCTCTTCAGCTCTGTGTGCTCAGAAGGGGCCGTGTGTGATTTGTTTGCAATGCATATCATGTGACCCAGCAGGAAGACATCACCATGCCTTTCCTCTCTGTAGTCAAAGGTCTGTTTATGTAAAGCATTGTGAGTAGCTGAGAGGTAAAGTTTTTGCTTCCAGGCACAAGGGTCCTAGGTTCAAATCCCTGCAGGATCCAAACCTGTGGGTTTTTTTTTCTTTATTAATGCACATACCTCATTGAGGTTTCTTCCTTATTTATTTGCACTGTTTGACTAATTACTAAGGAGAACAGAGGACAGGAGTAGAATGACAGTACCTGGGGTTTGAACATTCAGTAGGTGATGTCTGACCAGGAGTGAGAAGTTCTCAGCCCTGGTCGTATCCCCTAGAGATGAGCTGTAAACAATGGGTCACTAATGGAACAGCTAAAACAAAAACGGTTCAGAATTTTTAATAATAATGAATGGTGAAAATGTTTATTTCATTTGCAAACTTCCCACGTCAATTATACTTCGTGGCAAAACCCCTTTAAACTGGAAATACTTTGAAGAGTAGTTGTGTACTTTTCTATAATTGGATACTCCCAGTATGACTTGCTGACTGCTCAGACCCATTGGTGTATGCCGAAACAACGTTTTTGATTATTGCTCTGCTCAGTCAGATTCATTCTTCTATTCAGTACTTTTCATTTTCTTGTTGATTGTGGTGCTCGTTTGAAAAGTAGACTAACCTTGCCTTGTGCATTCGTAGTACAGGGAGTAAATGTATCAGTAGCTCGACAGTCTGGTGCCATATTTATTCTACAGCTGTGCTACTTTGATTCGGCTTATGGTGCCTATGAGACTTCAGCATATTGTCTCGCTTCATAAGTGAAGTGGCAGAGATAATAGGGCAACTGAATACTATATCTCTCTCCGAGCTGTTTTTAATCAATAAGTCACAGATGATGCTTTAATAATTTTTTCCATAGCTCCAGAACTTGTGCATTTAATATTTCATTAAAACAGAATAACTATGCAGCTGTTAACATTTTTTTGATGATGCAACATGAAATTGAAATTTTATACTGCATATTTTATGCTTCTTAGATAAGAAGAGTTTGTGGTGTCAACAAAATGTGTGAATTGATTACATTACTTACTGATAAGTTCTAACTCTTTAGAGCTCTGTAACCCTGTTTACTATTTAGATCCCACCATTACCAATGTCCGTAGCCTAGGCTACACTGCATTGGACAAAAAAAACGGCCAAAAGCGGTCGTTTTTTTTCCAACACACAAGCGCAGTTTTTGTCCCGTTTTGCGCAAAAAGCACGGTTGTTTCTGTTTTTTTAAATGTCGCCAATACAATTGTATTGTATGGGAAGATGCCGAGAAATCTTAAAGCGCCAGCGTATTATACAACGTGTTGTATAATATGCCGGCGGCGAAAGACGATCATAGAAAAGACAAGCTGTGGACTATAGCTCGTCTTTTCTATTGTAGTCTATTTGGGTGCACGAATGATCGTGTTTTCATCCTAAAAGTGCCGAAAATACGATTGTAAGGCTAGGTCTACACGGCATTGGACAAGAAACTCGCTGAAAACCAAACCCTAAAAAAACTTTCATAAAACTGAGCTTTTTCATCCATGGCCAGTCAAAGGCCGCAGAAAAAATGCCGTTTCTTTTGCCTTGTGTGTTTTTTTTTTTTGCAGAAATGCACAGCACTATAATTGTTGTGGATTTCTGCAAAAAAAAAAAAAACCCCAAAAAAGGA